>JAVTVY010044255.1:0-200446 GCA_036873755.1 Hanleya hanleyi | reverse complement strand
ACCAATAAACGAGTTGTCAGAGCATTTCCATCATAGCTCTCTACATTTGTATCTAATACCGCTTATACCGGTGCTAGGGGTTGCCACATGAACAGGTACAATAAAAGCGTACCTGAGATACAACATTCTTTAGATGACGACTTTACAACGAATATTATGGATTAAGAATACTGATCAGCGATACGGATTTGATATTTTTGGAACATCATGGTGTCTTGCCGGCATCATTGAAAACTGTTGACCGCTTCTCTCTTGCAGGAAACAAGCCCATGTTTATGTATACTATGATTGTCTTTTTGAATTTGGTGCTAATACTGTTATATGGAATATGGAATAGGTCAGCGAAGGATACATATCCACCTTCACTGGATTTGAAGGAAACTACAGATAACCCTACAGGCACGTCATATTTAGACCTATATCTCTATAAAAATGAAGCGGGCCTTCTCTCTCGTCGACTGTATGACAAAAGAGATGATTACAATTTCGACATCGTAAACTATCCCTTTCTGGACAGTAATATTCCAGTGGGACCTGCCTGGCTTGTATACATATCACGCCTAGTAGCATTTGCTAGATCCTGTGTTAAATGTGACGATTTTAATCAACGTCACAAAACATTGTTAAGAAACTTATAAAACAGGGCTACACCACCAAGCGCCTCCATCAAAATTTCTCAAATTTGGCGATACATATCCGCATGCTGATAGCAAATACGAGCATAGCGTGCAAGATCCTGATACGTTACGTTTCGTAACTTGTGTCTAATTCCGCTTAACCCGGGGCCAGGGGCCGTATGAACCCATGTACTTCAAGATCCTCATGGTACTCATATGAACAGTCACAATCAAAGCGTGACTGAGATACATCATTCTTTAGATGACGACTTTACAATGAATATTATGGATTAAGAATACTGATCAGCGATACGGATTAAATATTTTTGGAACATTATAATGTCTTGCCGGCATCATTGAAAACTGTTGACCGCTTCTCTCTTGCAGGAAACAAGCCTATGTTTATGTATACTATAATTGTGTTTTTGAATTTGGTGCTAATACTGTTATATGGAATATGGAATAGGTCTTTGGATTATGGACGCGGATATCCTCTATTGGACGACGGCTGAATTATGAATGACGGACCAGACCCTTGTTATTTGGATTATGGACGCGGATATTCTTTAATGGACGACGGCTGAATTATAAATGACGAACCAGACGCTTGTAACTGTGGCTCCAGACTATGTGGACCTATACATATATTACTTCTTTTACAGTCGGGACTACTTCTTCCAGGGCCGTCCATAGATCAGGGTCCAGGGTAAAATGTCCGCCTTTCAGACAGGTGAGTTGAGCAAAAAATGAACCGCGGAAGATGTAGACCTCGTTACACAGGTGAATGCTATCACCGTCCAGTGCACCCTTTAACATACGTTTCAAGGTGGTCCATCCCTCCCGTGACAAAGATACCCGCGATTTGGGTTCATTAGTACACCAGCACACAGCTCGGTTATCCATAGAGGCACCGGGTAGCCACAGGGTCTTCTGCTTTTAGCTATTTAGCTTCAGGGTTCTCGGGGATAACAGCTTTCAGGGCCATCCCTAGTGGAGGGCGGAGTGTGATATTGGCGCCGTTTCCACGCTGCTTCAACCGAGGAAAAAAAGGAATCACCACTACTGCGACTAATGTGCACACCGGCCTCCACGTACATGAAATCGACTTCGGGCTCTTTGCCCTTTAACAACCGTTTCAAAAGAGTCCAGCCTGATCGCGACAAAAAAATCTTCACCTCCTGAGGTTCTTCTTCGACGAGCTCGAGGTGATCGTCATTGACGTTCAGGTAGACGTTGGGCGTCAGTTGGAGCAACACAAGCTCACCGTCTGTTCCGCAGGCTGCCATGGTCGTGAATGACAAAAGGCTAGAGGTGCCTGACTATAAATTTTTAAATTTTAAATTTTAAATATTACCTATTAAAAAGGTTTAGATAAACACAACTATAGCAACTATATAGAACTTCGTGAAAGTCCGTAATCGTTCGGTGCTCCCAATGTTATTCTATAGGGTTTCATTTAACATGGGATTTTCCTATTCTGAGCTTAAACACAAAAGCGGATTGAAATTTTACATGGACCAAGGTGGACAGGCCAATTTGGACCAATGGGCAGCCGATAAAAGAACCAATGGATACGCCGGAAAAAGAGCAAACCGGTGGGGCACCTCGTGCGTTAGAAAGCCAATCGGCAAGCTCCCCACTCTGGCGCGAAAGCGGCCCCAAACGGCTGGGAAACCGCATTCCAACTCAAAACCTCGAGAAGACTAGACGTACGAGATATACCAGCAGCAAAAATAAAAACCAACAGCGTGGCCAAGACGTCGACCAGCTGGGGAATAGCAAAGACGAAGATGAGAATAGCCCAGAGAAAAAGAAGAGCGGAAGCCCTCCAGCAAGGTGTACGGGCATTTTGGAGGAAGGAAATGCAAGATATAGCCCGGTATAACACCAACTATATTGGGCTAGCCTGGGCCGATTTGTATGAGCTGGCGGTGAACCGAGACGGAGACTGGCTGGAGGTGACGCTAACCGTGTTGCGGGAACAACAACAACGACCGCAACAACAACGAGTCCAGCCAGTGGGACAACAACAACAACGTCCCGGAGGAGGCTATTTTTCTATCAGTATGGCAGACAGGTCAACCCCCCTGAGTAAACAGGGTTAAAAATATTTCACACGGGCTTTTTCAGGGCCAACCATTTCCTCTGAAAGAGAACTGCTCTAATTGCACATTCAAATATAACACCAGGACCCACATATGTCAATCCCCACACCTCATCGCTGCCATTCTAACCCGGCCATTACCAATCTCCATTTCCTCAATGTACATTAAAAAAAAAACAAATGAAAACACCAGGTCCCCCTCACGCGGCTCATTTACACTCGGAGACCTTCGACTACTTTTACACTCGGCGTTCTCCGACTATACTCGGTCTAGTGTATATATTAGACTAGTGTTAATGTAACTCCCATTCATACTATAGTGTGTGGGTCTTATTTTTTTTTTACCTGAGTGAATGTATGCAAGGTGCTAATTTTCTTTTAAGTACTCTTAGTAGAAAGTTGTTCTTCATTCACACTATAGTGTGTAGGTCTTATTTACCTATTTTTTTACCTAGGTGTATGCATGTATGGAGCTAATTTGTGTTTGGAATTGTGCTCTGAGTAGAAAGTTCCTCCTTCGACAGCATTGGGGGCCCTGAAATGAGCCATTGGATGTGTAATGATTGCATCGATCGCTGAATCTGACGCAGTTCTTCCACCCTCATCGTGCATATGGAACATCTCATAGTGATCAGTGCACACTGGATCGGGTTGCAAGGTGTTGAGGTAGGGTCTGCTCTCGCTCCAAGTTTGGCAATACAACAGGCGCATAACGCTGGGTGTCCACACGAGAACAGCGCGAATTTGGCGTAGTGGGTAGCTGGAGAATACAATTCACACATTGCAATTGCTTCAGCAGGCTCCTCTGCAGTCTTCTTATCTCTGCGCAGTTGTCGTCGAGAAGTTGTTGCTGTGGTTGTTGCGAAACTACGCCCTGAGATACTGTTGTATTCGTCAAGTTCTTCTTTTCTTTTTCATCTCGCGTCTCCGCTTCTTCTTCTTTCTTGGTCTCTGTCTTCTCTGCCATTAAACGGTTCATCATTCCATCTTTGGTCGGTGCCCGTCTGGGTGTAGTGTTTTTTCGCTTTCTGCTTCCTTCTTTGAATGTCGGTAAAAATGGAACCGCCGTCTCAGTCTTGGATTCTTGGTAATTTTCTGCAACATTGTTGCAGAAACTTATAAAACAGGGCTATTCCTCCAAGCGCCTCCACTCAAAGTTTCTCAAATTTGGCGATACATATCGCATGCTGATAGCAAAATACGAACGTAGCGTGCAAGATCTTTGGCGTTACGTTTCGTAATTTGTGTCTAATTCCGCTTAACCCGGGGCTAGGGGCCGTATGAACCCATGTACTTCAAGATCCTCATGGTGCTCATATGAACAGTCACAATCAAAGCGTGACCGAGATACACCATTCTCTAGATAACGACTTTAGAACGATTATTATGGATTAAGAATACTGCTCAGCGATACGGATTTTATATTTTTGGAACATCATGATGTTTTGTCGACATCATTGAAAACTGTTGACCGCTTCTCTCTTGCAGGAAACTAGCCTATGTTTTTGTATACTATGATTTTCTATTTTGAATTTGGTGCTAATACTGTTATATGTATATGGAATAGGTCTTTGGATTATGGACGCGGATATTCTTTAATGGGCGACGGCTGAATTATGAATGACGGACTCTAGAGGTGTACAACCGTTTATTCAAGATTTAGCGTGCATTTTAGACTGCCGAAGAAACACAAATTCTCACCTCGGCAAAAACAAATTCGATGAACAACGGACAAATCACGCTGCGGTCCGCGCAAAATTTAGCGTGCATTTTAGACATTTTAGAGTTTTCAGATCGCGCAAAATTTTGGATTTGGAACGAAAAAAATTACACTTTCGAATAAGTAACTATTCTAGAATTTGCATGGCTATACTATAGTGTTACAAGGTTGAGGCCTATAGTTTTCTAGAGGTGTACAACCATTTATTCAAAATTTAGCGTGCATTTTAGACTGCTGAAGAAACACAAAATCTTACCTCGGCAAAAAAAAATCAATGAACAACAGACAAATTACGCTGTGGTCCGCGCTAGGCTACAAAAACGATGCGCTCCTTCATCTGGTACCCACTCATTTCAACACATCATGGCTGATCCTAGACTAATTCAACCCTTGGATATCAACACGGTCCCCTTGTCAGGAGAGACTGCTGAAGCTTTGAGGGAGCGAGCCAGACAACAAGATCTAGAGATGCGAGAGGTGTTGGTGCGGGACACACTCGACGAAGCCGAGACCGAAGACGACGACGATGATGATGATACAGACCTTGAAGATCTGGTGGCGCCATCTCCTGACCTTCCAGCATTGGGGTGGTTGAATATTCTTCGGCCATCAGCAGCTACCTCCACATTAACTGCTCCCACAACGACAACAACAACGCCTCTACCACCATGAACAACGACAACTCCTCCACCACAGGCGACGACCCGAGTGGTGACCCGGTTGGCCCGGATGCGGCGGCAACTACAGATGCACGAAACCACGATAGCAGCACTACGGAACACCCGGCAGGCAGAAGAGGCTCGCGTACAACAACTAGAACAGGAGAAGGCTGCACTCCGCCTCTAATTCGACACAGAACTGAAGAAATCAACGTGCACCATATGCCAGGAGGAGGAGGCGGTGTACGCCTTCTTTCCCTGTAGGCATCTCACCATGTGCGGTGCCTGCCTACCGGGGTTCATGTGCAATGCTGGGACCTGCCGCTGCGAGGTGACGGACGACTACCATATGCTGATGAGTTGCCCTGTATGCCGGACAAACATCGCCCGGGCGAAACGAATCTTCCATCCGTGAAGTTTTTTTTTCAACGGTCCTTATCAGGGCCACCCATCTCTTTCGAAAGAGGAAACTTCTACTCAGAGCACAAACCAAAAATTCATCCCCTTTTCCCCCTGAATAGAGTGAACACTCACACACTTATTCAATTTCTAATATTTATTAACAACAACAACAACAATACGGTAGCAACAACAACACGGTAGAATGAACAACAGATAATAAGGCTTTATAGTGTACACGGTAATAATGTCTCTTAGTGTTAAATTTCTAATATTTATTAACAACAACACGGTAGAATGAACATAAGGTTTATAGTTTAATTACACGGTAATAAATGTCTCTTAGTGTTCAATTAATCTTTATTAACAACAATACCGAAGAATGAACATAAGGTTTTATAGTTTTACTTTTACACTGTAATAGCGGCTCTTAGTGTTCAATTTTCTAATATGTATTAACAGCAATACGGTGGCAACAACAACACCATGACGGTAGAATAAACATAGAACGTAGACATTAGCTTTATATACTTTTACTATACACGGTAGTGTCTGAGTGTCTCTGAATGTTCAATTTCTAATATCTAGCCAACAGCACTTGTTTGAAGTCTTCCATGTCTTTATCCCCCTTGTGCCGGGTTATGAAGTCCGCAATAAGCGCACGTGGAATTCTCGGTGGACATGCGGCTTGAAATGCCTCCGCGATTTGCGTCTCGTTGATGTCGTGTAGCGCCTCATTCATCAGCGCGTCTGACAGTTCAATGTCTAGACACGTATGCGGGCTTAGCGAACTGTACTGACAGCCTTGACATCCTGGCATACGCAAGTGTTGAATCAGTGGTCTAAGGTGATCCAGGTCGGCTTCGATGTACCTTCTATATATATACTCAGACATTCGGTCATTCAGGACTTCAGAAAGTTCCATTGTCAGTTTCCGCCACGCAAGTAATTGCAGTTCGACGCCCTCAGGTAAGGGAAACCACGTGTCTTTCCCTTATATGTGTTGTAATTCCTTGAACGACCATTTCGAATATGCACCAGCATAAGGTTGTTGAACACAGAATAGCTCAGGAACACTTCATCCCCCGCAGGAAATTTCACTTCTGTGCTCCCCTGAGCCTCAATGAGCTCATCGATGGGTTTGTAAAGTGCCTGTACTTTTGCCCATGTGTCAAACGTCAACGCGATATGCTTAGGAGGTTTCTTTTCCCAGGCTGGCGCATTAAAGTGCAATTGTTCATCTTTCACGGTTAGAGTTAAATAAGGAGTCAGCTCCCAAGTGTGTATCTGGGCCACCAGGTAGGCCTGCTGGATGATATCATTCACCTCCTGCTGGGTAATATCATTCACCATATCTGTACGCTGAAGTGCCGGCTGGACCTCTTCTTGCTGAGGCGCTTGCTGGACTATTTTTAAGGGTGCTAGTTCGGGACGGGCACGTTTGGCAGGTGGAAGTGATGCTGGGGTGATCTCTTCAGTGAAGTAGTAGTCTATGAGTAACGTTTTATCTTCTCTGTTTCCTCGGGTTGAAGTAGGGACGCTATTGCTTCATTTCCCGTCTTCCTCAGTGCCTCCACGAAGGCCTGAAATGCTAACGGACCACGGCACGGTATCAGGTCGAGCAGAGCTCTGTTTCGTCACGTAATGGTCTTCTCCGCCATGACATCTTCCCCCAGATATTTAGTGAGTATGTTTACCAACATAGTTCGCCCACACGCTCCATCTCATCAATGATCTTGATACGGTTCTGCTGAAGCTTAGCTCGGTCGGATGAGTCCATGGCTCAGGTGGGCAGGCAGGCAAGTAGATAGGTACTGGGCAGGTAGGCAGGCAGTCGAATGAAGAAGTGCCGTAAAATTCTGGCTTTTATAGGAAAAAATAGGGGTACCCCGATGTTCACGAATGTTCCAGGGTCCCCGGATGTAAGGCTGATGCAATCCAGTGTTCACGAATGCTCCATGGAGGCACGCGGCTGTAGGGACCATTGCATGGGAACCTTTGCCTGGAAACTAGGGTACCCGGATGTAAGACTGATGCACAATACGACGCAATTCAGAGGGATACCCAGAGGGGAAACCCGGATGAAAAACCCAGTGGGAAACCCGGATGGAAAACCCGATAGGAAAACCGGATGTTGAAACCAGGGTACCCGGATGTAAGACTAATTCACAATACGACGCAACCCGGATGGAAAACCCGGTGGGAAACCCGGATGTTGAAGGTAAGTACATGCATTCCTATCATCCACGCATACGTCTAAGGTCTAAGGTCTTGACCCCGGAGTCAAAGGTCACGCTCGATGGATAGAGACCGGAAGTGACGTAACATCCTAACAACCACACTTGCGCAGACCCACACCACCAGGGGGCGCCACCAAACCACGTGACCTGCGCACTTCCGGTTTTTTCACTCGCGCATGCGCAGTTAGGCGCCAATGACCGAATCGGTCCTTTGTATACTACTCTTGAAAAATGCATCAGCAATTATATTATTTTTACCAGCAACGTTTCAAAGCATATGACTGCAACATCAGACTCCAGTGAAACAATCATTGACACTTAGTTTTAAATTTATCCAGGGACACCAATGATGTGATCAGTATACACAATTACATCACCAGAGCTGTTAATTGCATACAAGATTTGCCTTGTCAAATAACTGTCTACGGTTGTCATCTTAGGTATCACTGTACGCCAATTCATCATCAATGTATGCAACACTGGTATAAAGCAGCCGGTGTTACAAACGCAGATATTTCTTTAGCCCTGTCAGACAAAGGTACATGCCAGTAGCTTCTTAGCAAATCTATCTTGGCCACATAGGCAGCTTGACCGACCGTACCAATACAGTTTTCGATTCTAGGAATCGGAAAGGAATCAGTGCGCGGTCACAATGATTACCCTACGGTAATATATACAGAATCATATATAACCATCCATAATATCATGCTGTAGCATGCAGTTAACCTCTTCTCGAACCTGAACTAACTTTTCAGGATTAAGCATGTATGTATGTTCTTTAGTAGGCCGAGCCTCACCCACACTCACGTCAGGAACAGCAAGAGTGGTACAACCTTGTTTGTTAGAACATAATGATTTGTATTCGTGGAGCAAATCCTTTATCGGCCACCTGCTGTTCAGACAAATGACTCAACTTACTGTGAAGGTTCTCTAGAAGTCTGTACTATCAGTTTCTTCAGCAATGTTTGGACATTGTTTTCCTGACTAACTACATTATTTGCCGCTACCGATAGACCCGAGTCTCCTCAACTCGCTAAGAAGCCTCTCTTTTATCATCTTTAATGAACCGCGGATCTCATGTCCAGAATGTAGCTCAAATGATTCAAAGCCTGTAGACTCATTGGGCATGTTCCTTGTAGCGAATAGAGCAAAGGTACTCGAGAACAAAAGATTAAAGCATATTCTTCATAGTACGGCGATATCGTTCTAAAGAGACCAGTGACTGTGGATGATAGGCTGTAGACTTTTGCTGTCTAATGCCTAACTCGTGCATGACTTCCTGGAAAAGGCCAAACAAAAAATGACCCCTGGTCAGATTGAATCTCGTTGGGGAGGCCATATCGAGTGAAAAGCCGAAACAAAGCTTCCGCCACTGCTTTGGTGGTTATTGTTTCCAAATGAACTGCCTCGGGAAATGTGACTTAGCCACATCCATGATTGTCAGCAGATATTCACATCCAGAGTTTGTGCTGGGTAGGGCACCGACACAATCAACCAAAACTGTACTGAATGGTTCACATGCCGCAATCAGTAATAATGGTGCTGGTTTCATAGATTGTTGAGGTTTCCCTACCATCTGACATGTACGGCAGTAACTCACAACAGCCTTGAGCAGTTTGTGCCGATAAAAATGGTGCACAACTCTAGACTAAGTTCTTCTTGTGCACAAATGGACTGCTATCGGGATTCTGATAGCTCGAGGGTACCACAGTCTGATGTAAAACTGACCAACTTTCACTACCTGGCCTTTTAGGTGGTCTCTCCTTCCTCATTAGTATACCAGACTTCACAGAGAAATATTCGGAGACTTCTTTTTCCGACAATGCGGTCTCCATAATATTCATGATAAAAGGATCATCTCACTGTTCCTCAGCTAGTGATGACCGGCTAAAACTAAGAGTATTGTGAATTATCACTCTCATTATTACCATCTAAATTTCCAAAAAAGGTATCTGATTGCCAAACACCAGTGTCATCCCCTACACTCAAACTGGGCCTCTTCCTTTTGCTCCCTGCGAGACTGTGACTAGTTAATACGCATACTGGAAATATTTATGGAAACTCATCCTTTAAATTTTCAGTATCAGAGTTACCCTTAGGTTTATCTGACACGATAGGTGGGACATTTAGATTATCCCCTGCTAAGTCATGATCAGCTTTTCAGTTTTAGGCCAATGGGAGATAGCTCTGTTTTCAATGAAGCGACCGGTTTATTGCCCTCTCTGTCGTTACGGAGTTTCCAACAATCCGCCTTTAGGCGACCTTTCTTCGAACAATAGTGGCATATAGGTACCAGGCTCCACTGTCTTCTTTTCTAAGCTAGATCCAACCCTGTCACCTTGACCTTTCCCGTCCTAAGGGCTAGCATAGCTTTTTGGTCAAAGTTATGGCCAAATAGTCTACCTTCCCACTTTTCCGCTATAATTCTCATACTGGAATTTATCTTTTTTGAGGGTTAATACGCGATAACTGCTGCACTCTTTAACTCGGCTACCTCATGTTCGTCTCAATATTCAATGGAATATTGTTGTTTTTTCTTTCATAAGAATAATTTCCCTCAACTGGCCATATCCCTTCTCTACCTGTAATGACCTGAACCACCTGTCAAATACCATCTCTTTCCCCTTGCAAACTCAACAAAAGTTTTCCCTGACTGCCTCTTTAAGTTTCTAAACTTCTGCCTGTAGGCTTCAGACACCATCTCATAGGCTGTCAAAATGGCAGCTTTCACCACTTCATAATTACTACACTGTTTCAGAGAAAATGTTGTACAAACTTCAGTTGCCTTGCCCATAAATACACTTTTGCAACAGGACCCATATATTTTCTGCCCGCTTCAAACTGTTTGCAGTTTTCCCAAAAGCCAAAAGATATGTCTCCAATACTGGGCTATGAATCTCTCTCTCTCTCTCTCTCTCTCTCTCTCTCTCTCCAAACTCAGCTGCTCTAATTTGAGCCATTCTTTCCCCACTTCACTTCCTTTGTCTAACATTAAGTTTTCCTTCCTTTCCTCTACCTCTAACCGTGAATCTTCCCTGCATGTCCCTAACGCCTGTTCTCTCAGCTCATTGTCTAGTTCAAATTCCTCGTCACTTTCTTCAAATTCTAGATTCATATGCTCTCCTACTGTCTCGACTATTTCGTTCTTCCTCATACTGGGTGACACAGTAACATTTAAATGGCTGGCTAATGATTGTAACTCAGCCTTATTTAACTCCTCTGAATCATGTATGGACAGGATTCCCTTTCCTACATAGGACCAAATTACAAGCGTCTGGTCCGTTATTCATAGTTCAGCCGTTGTCCATTAAAGAATAGCCGAGTCCATAATCCAAAAACCTATGCCATATTCCATATAACAGCATTAGCGCCAAATTCAAGAAGACAATCATAGTATACATAAACATAGGCTAGTTTCCAGCAAGAGAGGACCGGTCAACAGTTTTTAATGATGCCGGCAAGACATCATGATGTTCCAAAAATATCAAATCCGTATCGCTGATTAGTATTCTTAATCCATATGATATTCGTTGTAAAGTCGTCATCTAGAGAATGATGTATCTCAGTCACGCTTTGATTGTGACTGTTCATATGAGCACCATGAGGATCTTCGAATACGGCCCCAAGCCCCGGGTTAAGCAGAATTAGACACAAGTTACGAAAGGAATCGTCATAGATCTTGCACGCTACGCTCGTATAGGACCAAAGGGCTTTGATGCGCAAAGTTACGATTATAACGATTCGTCAGAGGAGTAACATGGTCACTGAAATTTTCTACAAACTTCCTGTAGAATTACAACGCATATAAGGGAAGTGGGAAGAGGTGCCGACATACTGACAGAGCCACATGACTTCACAGTATAGTCTTTCGGTAAACCTATTCTAAAGCACATACCAAGAATCTAACGATTCGAGTTATGTTGTATCTCAGGTACGCTTTTATTGTACCTGTTCATTTGGCAACTTGGATGACATGACCACACGGCCCCTAGCACCGGCATAAGCGGTATTAGATACAAATTTAGAGAGCTATGATGGAAATGCTCTGACAACTCTGACAACCACTCATTCTCAGAAATCTGAGTAACTCTCTTTCAGAATTGGGAACAGGGAAATCCACAATGGCTTTGGCCTTAGCTTCAGATTTATCACAAGATTTGCATTGGAAAGTCTGTTAAATGACTGCCTAAGTTGTTTCAAATGGTCATCACAGGTGTCACTACACACCAATACATCATCAATGTATGTAACACAATGCTCCAATCCATTTATGACCTGATTAATTAATCGTTGAAAGCTGACCGGAGCATTTATCATACCAAAATGCATGAGCTTTCACTGGTACAAAGCAGCCGCTGGTTCAAACGCAGATATTTCTTTAGCCCTGTCAGACAATGGCACCTGCCTTTTAGCAAATCTATCTTGGTCATACAGATCGCCTGACCGACCCTATCAATACAGTCTTCGATTTTAAAAATCGAATGGAAATCAGTGCACGGTCAAAAAGTGTTTAAGTTACGGTAATCTATACAGTACCTTTGTGAACCATCTAGTTTGGATATGAGTACAATAGCTTGGCTCTATAATATTATACTTAACCCCTTCTCGTACCTTCTCGGCCAGAAATAAATGCTCGACTGAGATACTAAAGCTACGTTCGAGAATCCATCGCATTCTCGGGTCTGAATGTGAGGTGCCGAGGGAAGCTTTCCTGTAGAGTTATATGGTTGCTTTTTAGTCGCCAGCATATCGCTCCAATTAATACTAAATATTTTTTTTGAGTATTGAAGCAAGAATTTCTTGTATGGACGACGGTTGAATATTGAATGTAGGATACGATTCTTGCTGTTCCATCCCCGAGTGGCCAGCTGTGTCTTCGACCCACATTCGTGATGCCAGCGATGTTGAGGGCAGAGTCTGCTGGAGTGATGCTGATCTCGACGGGGTGGTACGGAGTACGGTGAACAGACTCGAGGTGGTATGGAGTACGGTGAACGAAAGAGGCGTGGTCCGATCAGGAGATTGTTTTCGTATGGTTCATTATCATCCCAAGTATCTATCGAGAAAGGGCCCTGGCCGGGAAGCGGTCAATGGGGCTAAGATGGCACCAAAACAGCTGCCTATATGCAAAGACATTTTTCTTCTTGGTTTGAGATTTTTTTTCTCACCAGGTTTTGGACAGCTGTCTTATGCCGGTATACTTGGTATACTGAGTGGTATACTGGACCTCACACAGACAACGTTCAAGATCGGGGTCCACCCGGCGTACAAAGGCTCGAACCAATTGCACAACTAACGCTGGAACTCGCAACCCCTCCATTTTCATTCTTTCAACATGAACTGGTGCATATGGCACCCTGCTATCATTATATATATTTTTCACAATCCCCCATCACGTCACACACCCCTGCGGGTTATATGACGTCTAATTGTACAGTGCATTTTCTCTCTATCGCTAAAATGTTTCACATTATTACATCTTGCATGGCTTTTAACTTTTTGCACGTACACGTGGTGGGTTTCCCCGGGAAAGATCCGCTTCCGCAGTCAAAGGATTCCAATGCCAACTGGGTGCGGACGGGGAACATTTGTCTTTCCACGTGCAGCGGTTGAGTGATGTCGTTACGGTTCTTAAATACAACCAGGTAATAGGCATTCAAACTGATGTTCTTACTGAAAGAAGTATCCGGTGATGACATCCCACTTGTACTTGGCGCATTTTAGAAAACGATGTGTTCAATTTCGTGAGCAAGAATTACCTCTGTCTCGGGTTCATGTCATGACCCAAACCTTTCAGGAAATAAATATTTCTATGGGGTTCTCTTGAAACACGGTTGCCCTCAAACATAGTAAAATAGCCTGTTATTAAATTTCACATGCCTTAGCAAAACTGTAGACTGCTTCCATAGCACTGTGTTCATTGTCGAGCGTAGAATGAGCGCCGCCGGGTGTGACTCCCGGCTTTATAACCGTTTCACCTGGTTTGTCGGAATCCAGGAATTGAACGAACTGAGCCAGTCTTGTCATTTCACATGGCGTACCGTTTTGGCCCGACGTCGTAACTCCACGTCGTCGTAAAACGTCCCTTCCAATGGCTCCCTTCGAAGATCTTTTGGCGGGTTATGTAGCGCTTAATCACAAAGTTCCCCTTGCTCCAGCTGCGGGAGTAACTCTTCGCGAACTTGCCCCTGACTTTCCTGATCCGTACAGGATATTGAACACCGCTTTTGGTTGTGAGCGTGGTTGCATTGGGTACAAGGCACGACGGAATTGGGCTTCGTTGCGTTCGGTGTCTTCGATGGGCGCCGTCTGAATGCTCCGTGGATGGGCCCGACTATAACCACGACCGACTGGTGGAGGACGTCCTTGTATTCTTATAGGTGAAATATTTGTACATGCGTCCATTGAACGTTCAGTGTGAATCTTTCAACGACGGAAGCCTTTGACGGACGAAGTGCATGTGAAAGAAGAACACCTTCTAGGCCTTCAGATACTTTTGATGCTTCAGTGCCCATTCCGGTTCCGTCTGGATGGGCAGGACCCACGCATAATTTAGATGCAGAGATCAAGATATACCGATTACTGACGTTGTGTTTGGCAAAGGCACTCATATCGACCAATTCCACTTGCCATTGTGTATCTACACATCCAACAGTGGCCCGGTTACGTGAAAAATGACGACCGCCGGCTCGTTGAAAGGTATTGGTGTCTTGATTTTTAAGGAATCCACAGGGGCTTGGCAGTTCTATAGAGGGCAATCAATGAACTTCAGGCGGCCGGACTCTGTAATATAAAGCGTTGATCACCTTCTCCCAGGTCTTCGTTCTGATGAGTGACCACGCACGTGGCTTCCGTTCTCCGTTTTATAGATGAGGCCATCCGCACTACATGTCTGATTTTTTTTCTCCATCGGATTCTTACGCAGACATTCAATATTCAGCTGTGAGCCAATAACCGAAAGACCTATTTCGTATGAATGTTAGCACCAATTCCAAATGTGTATGGAATAAAAATAATAAAAACACAAAATGGTTTTCTTCAATAGAGAAGTGGTCAACAGGTTTCATTGATGTCAACATGACATAATGATGTTCTTTACATAAAATCTTATTCACAGACCATTATTCATTATTCAAAATAAATTTCCCACAGTATGCATCCCAGTCACGCTTTGATTGTGTCATGTAAAACACTTGATATTCAAACGACCCCTAGTCTCGGGTCAAGCGAAATTAGAGAGGTTACCTAATGTATCGCCAAAATTCTTGCACGCTACGATCGTAGTTTGCCGCCAGCGAACGATATTTATTACAGAATTTGAGAGGCGTTTGGTAGAGTCCCATTTGACTTTTTTCTGCAATAATATTCTTTGGCGTTGATTGAAATCGCCAGTCTGCATATGATCTAGTGAATGCTACTAGGCGACATATGTATACGCCCTATGCAGGTCCTTCTGGAATATTGCTATACAGAAATGGGTAGTTATCTATGTCAAAACTGTAATCGTCTCTCTGGTAGACGGTCGCGAGAGACTGATCATTCTTCTAAACGTAAAGACACAAATGAAGTTGTTCAGGAATTCGGACATACGGAGTTTGGCCAACTGTTACACCATGCGACCGGTCTAAGGAGGGAGGTTGTATGTGATAGTCTGTTTGGCAAACGCGACCTCGTATGCAGCAGCGTCGATGTGATCCACTTGGCGAAACAGAGGCGGTATGGTTGCGCTTGCGGTTTGATGGTGTGAATATGAACGTCGACGTGGCGGTCCTGGTTGGTATGTCATAAACGCTGTTGCCTAGCAATTTCATCGTATCCATGCTGATGGCTTTGCTGCGACCGGCATCCTTTAGCGACGGACGGGGGTCACATCGTTAGCAAATCCCTCGAAACAAGCCTCGGGGATAAATTCCATCACTTGGCAGATCCGGGTGACAGAGACCATGCGTCAGACACCAGCGCAGTAAAAGAATGCCCAGCAAGATCTTCAACCTTCAAACAGGCTTGTCTTCCATTAAGCCAGACAGGATACCCCTGCCAGAAAATTTTATTCATGTAGCCCAGAACCGAACATCATCACACAAACGTACATTTACCAGGGCAATCTTCTCTATCAAACAAACTCGATATAATGATATTTGACAGATTGATTTCGATTAAGAACCATGTTCAGTTATTATTTTTTTTAAAATACAAAAATTCCGTTGGCTCTTAACAAGGTGAACTGTTTTTCGATAACTAAATATGGGCTCGTTTAGGCCTACTGTTGCTCGAAAAACATGCTTAGCTAGACTGTGGTGAATTAGACTCAACAGTGCTGCCTAATCCAGGAATAATTAGCAAAACACTTCAGAAAATCTCGCCAGGTTTAGGCCGCTCCCCGAGCAATCATATGTCAGAACAGCCCTGCAACGACAAACGACGTTTTCGCGTCCAAGATGGCTGACGTATGGCTACATCCGTAGCCGTAGCCGTAGGGCCGTAGCTTTGTATGAGATTTGCAAGATCTTCCCACCGTGCTTACGCCAGGGCTGCGTGGGGACGTTGTGTTCTTCGGCATAGTATGTTATCAGCGATGTCCCCTCGGCCCACTTGGGTGTTTTTGAAAATGGATGGGCATTTCGCAATCTTCGCTTTGAAGTGTTCTGGGATGGTAAGGATGGAATGGTGTAACATTGGTCGGTCTCATCCGAGTTTAGATCTCTTGCCAAGCTAAAAATGGGCAGTCGCTGATAAAAAAGGTGTTTTTATGAAAGGTAAGTGGACATAGAATCGATTTATTTTATTGGTTATGGCCAATTGGTTCGGCAAATACTGCCCGTACAGCATTTTCCCAACAACTCCATCTGGTGACTGGTTTACAGCCATAGCGTTGTTCTCACGTAGTATGGAACAAGGCTATACCAGAGCTAAGTCTACGGCGATCGTTGTAGCGCCTCCTGGGAACGGATATCCATAGCCGTGCCAATTGCATCGACAGACGTCGGTCTCCAGTCCGTTTATCCGGGTGTTTGTCTTGGTGACAGATGGTCATGTCCTGTCACTGAGCTTCACATCCCAACAAGTATTCTGCCAGATGTTTCATTGACCGCTGGGCCTTGAACTCCTGTCCATCGGATAACCATCATCTGTAATGACCGGCCGGCTGTGAAAAGGTGCGGATAAAGTAATTCCTGGATCAAGTTGAGGTCACCCAGATTTTAACCCTGGATTGTCCTCGGTGTCGTAATCGCTGTCGTCTTCGATGTCCTCCGGGTGCAACATTGGATTACGGGAGTCAATTTCAGTTAGGACATCACGATAGGTCGCAGAGACAAGATGCTCCTCACTGGCTTGACCGGGGCGGTCTCGTAGCCGGGGAAGTTAACTTGGAAACTCATGCTCAAAAGGATGTGGCGCTGTCCATCAATTGTGTTTGTCGCAGACATCGGTTCCATGGTGCAAACTCTTCAATTAGAGACGTTAGGGTCTGTTACGTCATAAATTCCTGAAGATGAATAACCTTAGTTCTGCCGGGCAAAGAAAGGCCTACTGTTTCTCTACGATTTATCAGGAATCAGGAACCAAATGATGATGGTAGAATAAAGATTAAACACACAAGGTTTGTTCTTCTCTGGGTAGAGTTCATATACAATAGAGCAAACGTTCTCATAACATAGTTACCGTCTGGAGACATGTTACTGTCTTGTGAGTCAAGATGTTAAATGATTGCCTACAATGAATTTGCTACAAAATGTTATAGCATGCAGTAAACAAAACACTTGACATGGCATGGAAATAAAACACTTATATAGCGAATAGCCAATCATTGTTAATATTTTCTCGGGCACAACAATCGAGAGGCTCAATACTGACCAATCAAATACGACAGGCTTTTGATTTGTTCTAGTGTACAGCCAAGACATCATTTTCAACATGATTCGTTGAAGTTTAGTAAATTCAAGTGATTTCAAGTTCTCATGGAATCAGATATGTGTGGTACACTATCTACATCTTCTCTAGCCAAGTCGACGTACATCACGTTGCTCTGTACATTGCAGCGTAGAGAGCTTTGCGATGTAGTTGACTTGGCTGGTGAAGATGCACTATCTACAGCCGAACAGATTAGGAAACAGAAGAAGTTGAACTTCGAAACAGGAAACCTGACCTCTTGACCAGATCTGCTCCACTTTTTCTGGTGCACCGTCAGTTTATTGTCAATGTTAAACTTCATTTACAATTCCTCTTATTAAACGGGTATACCGCTAATGCCAGAGAATATAGATTTCAACTCCCAACCATACGCTGTCACATGGTTATGATTTGGTCATTTAAAATGGTTTGAAATCAGGAGGTACCGGAACTGTCAGTCGAACAGGTCAGATCCTGACCTCAAATGAACGATTACAGAGTGATCAAGTCCTGGTTATTTCAGTTCACATGTTATATGCCTATAGAAGTATGGTAGTACATGAACTTCAGAGCAACAAAAATATATGCTGTTTATTTACCTTGTTGAAATATCTGTAATATAATTTCCTAAGTTATGACATTAATAATAATTCCATAAATGCAGCATTTTTAAATTCAGAGGCACATGTCCTAGAGGCCTTCTCTATGCGCATCGTATATTTCACAATGAGTTCCAGGAGGGCTTTGAAATTATTGCAGGCCGGGTACGGGAAATAGCGTTGTTCCATGAGGACTAGCTCCGGTCTAGCCTTGTTAGTAGTATAGAAAAACCCGATTGCCTCGTATTGACCTCTTTGCACTTAAACTTGTGGCGGTCACTTGTTCATCACATGATCAAGGCATGTACTGACTTGTTCTGGGTGGGCTCTCGACAGGTGGCGTTGTGGTTATGGATTGCATCAGCATTGGCTGGGTGCCAAGTTTTATATAGTTCTTTGACCTTGAATTCTTCTGCGGTGATGCGGTCTGGAGGTGATGCGGTCTGCCTCCGTGGAGAAAAAGTAGTCCCCAGACTTCAAAAACGCTGCATGGTCCGATTGGGTCGTATGAGGTATCAATGTGAAGCATTCGTGAAGGCGCATGTGATGGGATGGGTGTGGCGTTGAAATATCGTCATTCTGCGCATGCGCGGTAGACAAAGGGTATGAAATAGACGTTTTGGGGTCTAGGTGGGCCACTAATGGTCCGACTGGGTCGAATGAGGTATCAATGTGAAGCATATGTGAGGGGCATCCGATGGGCTGGGTGTGGGGTTGAAATACCGTCATTCTGCGCATCCGCAGTAGGCAAAGGGTATGGAAATAGACGTTTTAGGATCTAGGTGAGCCACTAATGGGCCGATGGAGTCGTATGAGGTATCAATGTGAAGCATATGTGAGGGGGCATCCGCCTGGACTAATGGCTGGGTGCCACTAATGGTCCGATTGTCAACATTCTGCGCATGCGCAAACAGGGAATTGTGGGAAAAGGGTATGGAAATAGACGTTTTGGTGTCTTGGTGGGCCACTATTGGTCATATGGAGTCGTTTGAGGTATCAATGTGAAGCATTCGTGAAGGAGCACACGAAGAGAGAACAACAACAACAACAAGTTTTTTCATAGAGTTTATTCTCCCCAATGTTACATCATACCCACGCTGGGGGAGCCGCGTTGGGTATGTTTACAATACAAGTATCCTCGTGTCCAATCAGAGGCCGCCATTGGTATCTGGCATACTCGTTCTTGCCCGTTAGATGTATTCTCAGCTGCTCTTGTCCAATCAGAAGCCGTCCTTTCAGAAAGTTCCATCTTCGGCCATGTTCGCTCTGAACCGTTTGTTCTAATCGTCATCGGGCAGGCCAGGATTCCGTTGAGGCAACATATCCTCAGATACTTGTTTGCGCATTCTGAGTATCTATCAGTGCATGGGTGAATACATTCATCGGATGGGAAGATTCCGTAATTTTCTCACGAAGAACGTAACATTGGTGACCCTCTCCACTATCCACTTGGTGTTGGGGCGCTGTTCATAGGCCCATCCCAAAACATCCAATTGGTCCACTTGGTCCAGCATCGTCTCTAGCGACGCACGGTTACTGATGGTGAACGACTGGTCAAGCACATGGCTGTTATCACTGGCATAATAATACCGTAACTGGTCTGTCTCTTTGTGACGTAAGATGTACCCGAAAGCGACATTCAATTTGAAGGACGTAGCTTGGTCATTGAAGATGACTTCCACGTAGCTGCGCAAACGGGCGAGGTCGGTCAGTCGGAAATTGTAGATATCTTGAATAGGATGATGACGGTGGAAACAGTGCCGTATCAGTGCCACTGGTGCCAGTAGATATCACTCACTGGGGGGTCTTCGTGTTACAGATCTCTAGGAACATCCATCGCATCTTTCAGAAAATGTTCGTTGTTGTCAGGCGTATGACTCGAAACAGTAATGCTAGGGGCCGGCTGGATATCTAGGCTCTTCGGAACTGTGGGTATAGGCGGGCTCTCCGTGATCGCATCACCAGTAGCATTCGTCTCCCCGGGCTCATCTTCACTAGGTCTGACCCTCCTGGGTGCCTCTTTAGTGGGAAGTTGTCGCTCATACCGTGGTGACGGACCATGAATCAAACGCTGATGCCGTCTTAACTGACTGGGTCGTTTGAAGAGTTAACCACATTCATTACATTGTTCCATCGCGCCCTCGTGGAGTGAACGTTCGTGGCGCAGTAAAGCATCTTCCCGATTAAATGACCGTGCGCAAGTTATACAGGAATAACGTGCGCCGTTGTGAATGGAGGACTCATGCCGTCGCAAATCTTCTGGGCGAGTAAATGGCTTCAGGCAGGTCGAACAAGAGAACATTCCCACCTACCGCCACTTTTATAAGCTCGCAGCCCACAAGAACTATCCTACGTTATTCTCTCCACCAATCAGCGCATCGCTGTCCTGTACACTCGGGTGCGCACTTGTCACATGTCTACGTACACACCGTAACTTGTAAAAACTTGTAACAAAATGCATTATACCATATCTGTCCAGTATTATACCATATCTGTCCAGTATTATACCGAATCTGTGCTGTATTATACCATATCTGTCCTGTATTATACCATATCTGTCCTGTATTAGACAATATCTTCCCTGTATTTAATGTACATGTACTCTGCGCATGTCCATGTATTCTGTGCATATCCATGCACATTTACTATGTGAATGTACATGTACTATTTGCCTGTACATGTAATCTGTTCATGTACATGTACTTTGTCAATACACATGTTCCTTGTCCATGTAAATGTACTCTGTGCATGTCATTCTACATGTACCCTGTTCATGTCCATGTGAACATACTCTGTTCAAATCCATGTACATACTCTCTGTCCATATCGCTATATAGCTGAAATATTGCGGAATGCGACGTTAAACCTTAATTCTCTCTCTCTCTCTCTCTCTTTCTCAATGAACATGTACTCTGTACAATGTCGCATGATGTAGACCGGTGAGAGAACAACAACAACTAGGATGACAGGTCAATCATTTTATTATCCCCTCCAGTACATTATACCCAAGCTGGGGGAGCCGCGTTAGGTGTTTTTACAATACAATTAGCCTCTTGTCCAATCAGAGGCCGCCATTTGCATCTGTCATATTCGTTCTTGTCCGTTAGATGTAATCGCCGTTTCAGAAAGTTCCATCTTTGCTCGGTGTGACCTGATATGGTTCTTACTCATTCATTGATCCGTCTGTACATAAGTCTCTCTTTCGAGATAATTGCGGCCATATTTTTCCATACAGGAAAAAAACGACCCTTGGTGGCAAGCTCTCACTTCGTCCACTGTAAAATCTCCTCTCTCCTCGTGCAAAGATCACACCCGGCCAAGGGTACACCTTCAAGGCAGGTCAGGCATCGCTGGCGATGGTAGCGGACATCTCCGGGCTCTCCCCTGGTTGAGCTGTAACCCACACTGAAGAAATCATCTATCATTTCCATAGTTATGGGCGGGTATCTTTTGGTAACTCTTTTGGGGAGTCGAGCGGGAACCGGCACCTATTCGTCAATCTTGACGATTGCTCGTCTGCCTTGGAATTGGCTGGTTTTGAGAAATGTACATCTAACTAGAGGGGAAGAGAAGAGGGGAGGTCATCGTCCTATCAACCAATCAGAAGCCATCATTTCAGAAAGTTTGATCTTCGTTCAGTGTAACCCAAACGTCTTCGGGCAATCTATGATACTGCCACTCGGAGCTCTTACTTCTCCCATTCAACACTGGGATCAATTTCTATCGGCTCTTCAATTCGCGGCGGCGGATCGACCTCCATGGGTTCTTCCATTCTGAGATGCACTCTCATAGAAACTGAAATATCCGGTCTCGAGAGTGGCGAGCGTGATCCGTGTATGACATTTTGGTGACGTCACAATTGACTGGGACGCCTAAAGACTATATCACAATCTGCACATGTATGCGTGGGTACTGCGTGGAGTGCACGTGTGTGACAACGTAAACTGTCCAGTTGATGAAAGCGCTTCGAGCAAGTTGTGCAAGAGAACATATCGGCTGTGGATCTGGAAATGATGAATGCCGTAAAATTCTGGCTTTTATAGGCCAACATAGGAGTACTCGGATGTTCAACAGTCCCGAATGTTCCACAGTCCCCGGATGTACAAGAACCCGGATGTACACGGATGTAAAAGTCTCCGGATGTAAAAGTGCCCGGATGTTCACGAATGTTCCACCATCCCAGACTTCTATCAGGCGCAGATTCTCTTTCGGAAGATATGGAGGCTCTGAAGAGCCGTTCTTTTCTGTCGGTGTAAGACGGAACTCTCATTGCCACAGCGTCAGTGTCAATAGGGCAAAGACCATGGGGAGGCCAACCCGTGAGTGAATTAACCAAGGTCGCATGCTGTAAAATGCGAGTCGCATAGGAATGGGTCTCCGTCATGGCTCTGCAACAATAGAAATGGGGGTGTGGGGTCCAGATGGCTGCGTTTTATACGTAGCTCTACGGGGTGTAGTCCATGATAAGTACTACTCTGATTGGTTAGTCCAAAAAGAGAGCGACAACAACAACAACAACAACAACAAAGATTTCAGGTCAATCCTTTTATTATCCCCTCCATCACAGCACATCCACGCTGGGGGAACCGCTATGAGTGTGTTTACAATTCACTTATGTTATTGTCCGTGTATTCAGAAGTTCATTGTGCTGATCTCAGACTGCTCTTGTCCAATCAGAAGCAGACTCTCAGAATAAGTATAAATCATGTTGAAGGATGGAACACGAACTGTGGACGTCTTTCGGATTGATGGGGATCAACTGACTGTGGAGTCTGAAGACTCCAAGGACTATGACAGCCATCCTTGATGCCCGGGCTATGGACCACGAGCGCTCACGCCGGAACCAGCGACGGCTGGTTGGCATCGCCATGATCTTTGCCCTATTGACACTGACGCTGTGGCAATGAGAGCCTCCATATCTTCCGAAAGAGAATCTGGGCCTGATAGAAGTCTGGGATGGTGGAACATTCGATACAGATTGTGATATAGTCTTTAAGCATCCCAGTCAATTGAGACGTCACCAAAATGTCATACACGGATCACGCTCGCCACTCTCGAGACCGGATAGTGCATCTGAGAATGGAAGAACCCATTGCGGTCGATCCGCCGCCGCGAATTGAAGAGCCGATAGAAATTGATCCCAGTGTTGAATGGGAGAAGTAAGAGCTCCGAGCTTCAGTATCATAGATTGCCCGAAGACGTTTAGGTTACTCTGAACGAAGATTAAACTTTCTGAAATGGTGGCTTCTGATTGCTTGATAGGACGGTCACCTCCCCTCTTCTCTTCTCCTCTAACTATAAATACGGAAACACGCATGTTAGATGTACATTTCTCAAAACCTGTACCAGACCCGATCAAATGGAAAAGCCAGCCAATTCCAAGGCAGACGAGCAATCGTTGAAGATTGACGAACAGGTGCCGGTTCTTGCTCGACTCCCCAAAAGAGTTACCAAAAGATACCCGCCCATAACTATGGAAATGATAGATGATTTTTTCAGTGTGGGTTACAGCTCAACCAGGGGAGACCCCGGAGATGTCCGCTACCATCGCCAGCGATGCCTGACCGGCCTCGAATGTGTACCCTTGGCCGGGTGTGATCTTTCCACGAGGAGAGAGGAGATTTTACAGTGGGCGAAGTGAGAGCTTGCCACCAAAGGCCGTTTTTTCCTTGTATGAAAAAATATGGCCGCAATTATCTCGAAAGAGAGACTTCTAACATATGTACAGACGGATGAATGAATGAGTAAGAATCATATTAGGTCACACCGAGCAAAGATGGAACTTTCTGAAACGGCGATTTCTGATTGGACAGCCGAGAATACATCTAACGGACAAGAACGAATATGATAGATGCAAATGGCGACCTCTGATTGGACAAGAGGCTAATTGTATTGTAAACACACCCAACGCGGCTCTCCCAGCTTGGGTATAATGTACTGGAGGGGATAATTGTTGTTCTCTCATCGGTCTACATCATGCGACATTGCACAGAGTACATGTTCATTGAAGAAGAGAGAGACAGAGAGAGAGAGAATTAAGGTTTAACGTGGCATTCCGCAATATTTCAGCTATATAGCGATATGGACAGAGAGTATGTACATGGATTTGAACAGAGTATGTTCACATGGACGTGAACAGAGTACATGTAGAATGGCATGCACAGAGTACATTTACATGGACAAGGAACATGTGTATTGACAGAGTATATGTACATGAACAGATTACATGTACAGGCAAATAGCACATGTACATTCACATAGTAAATGTGCATGGATATGCACAGAATACATGGACAAGCGCAGAGTACATGTACATGAAATACAGGGAAGATATTGTCTAATATAGGACAGATATGGTATAATACAGGACCGATATGGTAAAATACAGCACAGATTCGGTATAATACTGGACAGATATGGTATAATACATTTTGTTACAAGTTTTTACATGTTACGGTGTGTACGTAGACATGTGACAAGTGCGCACTCGAGTGTGCAGGACAGCGATGCGCTGATTGGTGGAGAGAACAACGTAGGATAGTTCTTGTGGGTTGCGGGCTTATAAAAGTGGCGGTGGGTGGGAATGTTCAGCATTTTCTGATACGCAGCCGACATGTTCTCTTGTTCGACCTGCCTGAAGCCATTTACTCGCCCAGAATATTTGCGACGGCATGAGTCCTCCATCCACAACGGCGCACGGTATACTTGTATAACTTGCGCACGGTCATTTAATCGGGAAGATGATTTACTGCGCCACGAACGTTCACTCCACGAGGGCGCGATGGAACAATGTAATGAATGTGGTCAACTCTTCAAACGACCCAGTCAGTTAAGACGGCTTCAGCGTTTGATTCATGGTCCGTCACCACGGTATGAGCGACAACTTCCCACTAAAGAGGGACCCAGGTGGGTCAGACCTAGTGAAGATGAGCCCGGGGAGACGAATGCCACTGGTGATGCGATCACGGAGAGCCCGCCTATACCCACAGTTCAGAAGAGCCTAGATATCCAGCCGTCCCTAGCATTACTGTTTCGAGTCATACGCCTGACAACAACGAACATTTTCTGAAAGATGCGGTGGATGTTCCTAGCGATCTGTTATACGAAGACCATCCAGTGAGTGACATCTATCGGCGCGATTGGCCCATGAGACGGCACTGTTTCCACCGCCAATTTCCGACTGACCGACCTCGCCCGTTTACGCAGCTACGTGGAAACCATCTTCAATGACCAAGCTACGTGCTTCAAATTGAATGTCGCTTTCGGGTACATCTTAAGTCACAAAGAGACGGACCAGTTACGGTATTATTATGCCAGTAATAACAGCCATGTGCTTGACCAGTCGTTCACCATCATTAACCGTGCGTCGCTAGAGACGATGCTGGACCAAGTGGACCAATTGGATGTCTTGGGATGGGCCTATGAACAGCGCCCCAACACCAAGTGGATAGTGGAGAGGGTCACCAATGTTACGTTCTTCGTGACAAAATTACGGAATCTTCCCATTGGATGAATGTATTCACCCATGCACTGATAGATACTCAGAATGCACAAACAACTATCTGAGAATATGTTGCCTCAACGGTATCCTGGCCTGCCCGATGACGATTAGAACAAATGGTTCAGAGCGAACATGGCCGAAGATTGAACTTTCTGAAAGGACGGCTTCTGATTGGACAAGAGCAGCTGAGAATACATCTAACGGGCAAGAACGAGTATGACAGATACAAATGGCGGCCTCTGATTGGACAAGAGGCTACTTGTATTGTAAACATACCCAACAACGTGGCTCCCCCAGCGTGGGTATGATGTAACATTGGGGAGAATAAACTATATGAAAACACTTGTTGTTGTTCCTGTTCTCTCTTCTGTCATCTTTGTTGTTGTTGTTGTTCTCTCTCCGGTCTATATCATGGCGTCAAGGTCTTATGCTAGGGCGTAACGACGGTCATTGACGGGCGTCACTGCATTTCGATGTATTGGTGTCTAGAAAAATGAGAGCTTTTGGGCTAATTCACCAGGGTGTTGAAGCGTTGAGCTTGGCGTTGGCGGGAGTTGCTACAAGATGCCACTTCACACGACGCATTCGGACTAAGGATGGTCCATTTCGACACCAAATACCTCCCTTCACCGCCCCAAAACGCCCACTTTGGCTACTACTCGTACTGATGACGTCACCGATGACGTCACAGATGCAGTGGGCATCCTTCAAAATCGGGGTGTCTACACCCCGTGAGCTACAAAATGACACCCCACACGACGCATTCGGAGCAATAGTGGTCCATCTCAACACCAAATACCTTCCGCCACTTTCCCAAAATAGCCACTTTACTTACTACACCCAACTGCGCATGCGCAGATTGACGCGACTTGCAATAAAAAACACGCCATTCTGACTCTACCCCACAAAAGCTTCACTTTGACACATCCTACAACCCATTTGGACCACTAGTGGTCCATATCGGCCCCAAAATGTCTATTTTCATACTACGGCCTGCATGCGCATGCGCAGAATGACGATATTCCTATCCCACATCCTCCCAGTCGGATGCCCCCTCACATATGCTTCACATCGATACCTCACTCGACCCCATCGGCTAATTAGGGGCTCACCTAGATCCCAAAACGTCTATTTCCATATTCTTTTTCTACTGCGCATGCGCAGAATGACGTCAGTTCCACGTCTCACTAACCCCGTCGGATGCTCCTTCACGAATGCTTCACATTGATACCTCACTCGACCCAATCGGACCATTAGGGGCTCACCTAGATCCTAAAACGTCTATTTCCATACCCTTTGTCTACTGAGCATGCGCAGAATTACGGTATTCCAACCCCACACCCAGCCCATCGGATGCCCCCTCACATATGCTTCACAGTGATACCTCACTTGACTCCATCGGCCCATTAGGGGCTCCCCTAGATGCCAAAACGTCTATTTTCATACCCTTTGTCTACTGCGCATGCGCAGAATGACGATATTCCAATCCCACACCCAGCCCATCAGATGCGCCTTCACAAATGCTGCACATTGATACCTCATACGACCCAATCGGACAACGCAGCGTATTTGAAGTCTGGGGACTATTTTTCGTCCGCGGAGGCAGACCGCATCACCGCGGAAGAATTCAAGGTCAAAGAACTATATAAAACTTGGTACCCAGCCAATGCTGATGCAATCCATAACCACAACGCCACCTCTAGAGAGCCCACCCAGAACAAGTCTGAGTACATGCTTTGATCACGTTATGGCCACGTGACCGCCACAAGTTTAAGTGCAAAGAGGTCAATACGAGTGAATCGGGTTTTTCTATACTACTCTTGTTCTATACTACGTGGTATAGAACAAGGCTACACCAGAGCTACATGAGGACAATGTCTTCATCCGCCAGGTCCTAAAAAATGGTGAGTGTGTTGTGGAAGATGCCGCTGGGAACTTTGATTGTTTGATTGTCACATGTCTTCTCGTTTGAATGCCCGGTGGCCTTTCTGACTGAGTATGTATTCTGTTGACCGCTTCTCTCTTGCAGGAACAAGCCTATGTTTATGTATACTATGATCATTATATGGAATATGGAATAGGTCTTTGGATTGTGGACGCGGATATTCTTTAATGGACGACGGCTGAATTATGAATGACGGACCAGACGCTTGTAATTACCGGGCATACGGATTCATGTCAAAATGTAGGAACACCCTACCGATCCGTCCCTGTACTTCGTCCTCGGTCCTGTCCGACAGCTCAGGGAATCGATGCACGATGCTGGCCGCGAGTCGAGGGTCATCGTCGTCTAAGTTTTATTCAAGTTGTAGACGAAAAGATTAACCTGAAATAGTGTCTCCATCACATCCAGTTTGAGTCAAAGGCAGACCCGGAAGTGATAAAAGGTAAAAAGACCGGAGCTGGTCTGTCTTCTTATGCCTTTTAGCAAAAAGCCAAATGTCAGATTCATCCGGTATGACATGTCTTGGTGGGCAAGACTGATGTTGTCGAGAAACCGGAAATTGTACAGGTCCAGCATATAAGAACTGCTCTGTAGAGTCAACCAGAAGGGTGTCGTCTTGACAATCTCGGGATGTATACTAGTATGTTTGGAATGGTTGAATGGGAATCATAGAGTGGTGCGCATGCACAGTCGAGAAGTATTGATACCTTGATACCTTGATACCTCGTATTGAGGTCTAAGTTCACGGTGGAACTTGTGCCTCCTCGTTTCACTTGTCACCACAAAACTTAAGACTCGATCCAGGTGTCATGGACGAATAAAAACATATTTACATATTTAATCTGTCTACCATCCAGCTTTGTAAAAATAGGTGTCGTGGTTTGACCAAAACCTATCTATTCCTCTCTTGAAGGCTGCAGTCGTTTTCGACTCCACTACTGATTTGGGCAAGTTATTCCAGTCATTAATAGTTCTATTTCCGAAAAAATGTCTCCATATGTTCAGCCTGCAGTGGGATTTCTGTAGTTTTAGGGCATGCCCTCTGGTTCTACTGTAGCCCTGGAACTTGAACAGCTGACCGTCTTTAACTTGGTCCATTCCAGTAACGATCTTGAAAAGCTGTATAACATCACCTCTCTTCCTCCTATGTTTTAGGGTCGGAAGTCGCAAGACTCCTAAGCGTTCACAGTAAGTTAGATCTTGTAGACCTTGAACAATTTTAGTGGCCCTTCTCTGGACTCTCTCCAACTCATCTTTATCTTTTTCAAAAAGGGGGGACCATACACAGTTACCATATTCCAGCCTTGGACGGACTATTGACTTATACAATCGAAGAAACATGTCCTAATCCAGGAATTTAAAAGTTCTCCTTATAATTCCTATGAGGCGATTTCCTCTGTTTGCCACTTGCACAACATGTTTGCTGAAGTCTAATTTGTCATCAACTAGAATACCCAGATCTTTTTCTTCACTACTTGCTTTAATGGTGTATGTTTCGGTTCCATCTCGCATCTCATACTGAAAATGCAGGTTTTTATTTCCAACTTGAACTGCTGCGTTTTTGTCTCTATTGAACCTTAACAGCCAGCGATCCGACCAATCACACAGGGAAAACGCATCTCTTTGGAGGATGTCGGCATCATGTCTGGTGTTAACCTTCCTATACATCTTAGTGTCATCAGCAAAGAGCTTACAGCAGCTAACTATAGCATCTGGAAGATCATTTATGTACAGTACAAAGAGAATGGGCCCCAGTACACTGCCCTGTGGTATTCCACTCCTCACGTCACTCCATTCTGAGAGGGATCCGTGCACTCTAACTCGTTGTTTGCGCTCTGCAAGAAAATTCTCAATCCACTTGTGCATTTTTCCTGAAATACCATATGCTCGAAGTTTGTTTAGCAGCCTCTGGTGCGGCACTGTGTCGAAGGCTTTACTGAAGTCCAGGTAAATAATGTCCACATTATTTTCTTCATCTAGTTCCTTTGTCCAGTCGTCCAGCGCTTCCAGCAGGTTTGTCACACATGAATGACCACTTCTAAAACCATGCTGCTCCTCTGCAAATAAGTTGTTTGCCGTCATGTGATAAACTATTTCACCTCTAATAATGGACTCCATGACTTTGCAGACTACTGAGGTCAAACTGATTGGTCTATAATTCCCAGGATTATCTTTTCTGCCCTTCTTAAATATAGGGGTCACATTTGCACGCTTCCATACCTGTGGTAGCACACCCTCATCGAAGGATTTTTCTAGTATTACAGCCAGTGGGACCGCCAAGACGTCTGCTAGCTCTTTGAGTATAAACGGATGAAGATCGTCCGGCCCTGCCGATTTACCAGGTCTTAACTTAAGCAGTTTCTCTCTAACAACGTCCACTGTAAAGACTGTATTTTGCAGGCTTCCCTCCTCATACTTTTGCTCCATTGAGGGAATACTTGTAGTGTCCTCTGTCACAAACACAGAAGAAAAGAAATCATTTAACACCTCTGCCTTTTCTGTATTTGAACAAGTTAATGAACCATCCGATTTTGCCAAGTCATTTATTCCACTTTTCACCTTAGTCTTGCTGTTTACATATCTCCAAAAACTCTTGGGATTTTCTTTTACTTCCTCTGACAACTTCCTCTCATAGAACTTCTGTGCATTCCTGTTGCATTTGTGGCCTTTGTTCTCGCTCTCCTGTACTCAGCTAGGTCGCTATCACTGTTTGTCCTTTGATATCGCCTCCACATCCTACGCTTATCCCGAACTGCCTCTCTCGCACTACTGTTCATCCATGGAGTCTTTTTTAATTTGCGCATCTTATTGCGTTTCACAGGGACATGCCTTGCCATGGAGTCACTCAGGTGACCATGAAGGTGGTCCCAACACTACTGTACATCTTTGTCTTTAAAGTCCTGCTCCCAGTTACCATTTGCCAATTCCTCTCTCATACTTCTAATATCAGCTTTGAAATACTCATAGGTTACACCACTGCTTTCAGGTAAGTTTAAGTAGCAACAGAAGTCAAAGGCAATCATAACGTGGTCACTCTTCCCTAAAGATGGATACTGCCTGATATCCTGAACCATACCTTCTTCCATGGTAAACACCAAGTCCAATTTGCTCGGCTGCTGTCCGTCGCGATACCTTGTGTCGAACGGCACACACTGACAAAGTGACAAGTCCTTAGTACACTCTAGAAATTTCCATTCCATTGTATCTGGACTAGCATCAACATGTAATAACTCCCAGTCTATCTTCTTTAAATTAAAGTCACCCATCAACAAAAAATGGCTAAAATGTTCCTCAGCTGCAGAACGAACTGCACGCAACAACTCTGTATTGTTAGTTTCTGAGCTACTAGGGCTCCTGTATAAACATCCTAAAAGTAGGGCATCATTGTCCTTCAATTTCAGGGAACACCAGGCACTCTCCTCAAAAGTAAGATCCATCAAGTTATAAACTGGTTTTGCTCCAAGTGCTTTATCAACGTAGATTACAGCTCCTCTTCCATTTCTCATAAACTGCCTTTTACTCACTATCAGTTCATATCCACTCAGTTCAATTTCCGCTGTGCCAAAAACTCCAAGGAAATGTTTTGGTTTCACTTCTGTCAATGCAATAATTTGTGGCTTGTCCACATCAATCAGTGTCTCTAACTCTTCTTTTTTATTTGACAACGTATCTACATTTCCATATAGTACCTTCAATAAATCTGGTGAAGCTCTTGAAACGTGTGAGAAGTTGAGTGCATTATTGTCACGGTTCAAATGGTTTTCAAGATTTGCTGTGCAGTCGTGCGAGGTAACAACAGTTGAATTATTTACATATGTACATGCTCCTACATTCTGTTTACTTTTGTTGTAGGCCTTGATGGGTCCGAAATGTTTTCGGTACTATCCTCCCATCCTTTATCTTGACCTGCTCACCCTTGTCTTTCCTCACTTTAAGTTCCCCCACTAATGCTCTATGCTCCTCCCTTTCTACTGCGGTTTTGTCTGTAGACACATACACATCTGCATAAGGCGCTCCATCCTCGCGCAGTTTCGATGACTCGACTAGTAGGGATACCTTCTGCTCTTCAGTAATGAGGACTAACTTGAGCGGCCTACATTTACCGGGTGTCCTAATGCCTATTCTGACAATCAACTTGAATTGAATATTTCCAGCATCTTCTGGCCTCAAAAATTCCACAACTTTCCGGACCTGATCGTGCTTTTTCCTGACATCACCCTCTTCATTATCACACTCCTTCAGACCAAACACTATCAGATTTAATTTTCTCTTATCTCTCTCCTTGATCTCCCTCAAAGTATCAGCAACACACCCTTGCATACTAGTGGATAGTTTGGCCTCCATATTTGTGAACGACTCCTCTAGTTTTCTGTCCATATTATCCACTTTTTTCTCTACAGCTTCCTGCCTGACTGCAAGGCTATTAACGTTTTTATATAGTTTAGAGACTGCACCATTACAGTTTTTACAGAACCAGTGCAGATTCGATGCTGTACCATCTGCGTTTATATTCAGGAAATCATACACTTCACTTGGAATATCTTGACAGCTGCCATGATACCATTTATCACAGATTTCACAAGCGAGAGCTTTGTCAGAGTCTTTCACTTCCCGATCACAAGTCATGCATATGTATATCAACTCGTCGCCATTTTTCTCCTGAAGTCGTAAATTAGAAAGGCCTGCGATCCATTTGAACTACCTTCACCACGGTGGGTGTCCGCTTTGCCTTGTATTGTCTTACCACCCGATCTTCCACGCCTTGTCGAACCTGTTGTTGTTGTTGTTGTTGTAAAACCTGCGCCGCCATTTTTCTCAACACCGGTAGCCATCCTAACAGAGTCCCAATTTCGGGAAAATTTACAACTTTGCAACGATAAAAATTATTTACAAGTCTTCCAAGTTTCCTCTATTATTCGATTTGTCAATTTCCAGCTCATTTGTCACCACGATTGTTTGGATTTACAACGATAATCTTTTGATTTTCACGACAAAATTTTGAACACATCCGTCCATGACACCGGATACGACAACCTCCCTTTACATTTATATTGTCCGTAATTTCAGTCTGGGAATGTCAATCGGGCTTGACCCAGTTAATTCTAAGAATCCCAAATTGGCGTCAGATCGGTCTACAAGTGTCAAACATTAGTACTGGACCACTACTTTCCCCATGTACTGAGGTGAAAAGATTAACCAAATCCTTCTCAAAATTAATTTTTCATGTCTTATTTCTTGATTTTTCAGGTGAATTTGACTTTATATTGGGCTAATATCACTTCGGCTGTATTGTTTGACACTTGAAGATCAACTTGACGCTGCATTTTGTGTTCTATTATTAACTGGGTTAAGTTCGATTGACATTCCCATTGACTAAAATTACGTACAAAAATGAATATTAATATTATTTTTTATTGTTCGTCTTTCAATATCATCGTCGTATCGAGATTGACAAGTGGGTGCATTTTCATGACCATACTCCAAGCCATTGCGAAGACATCGTCAAAATACTGACAAGGGGTGGGAAAGTTTGATTAATCGGGTTATAAATCGCCCTTAATACCATACAAGAAGAGTTGTACGTTTATAACAACGTTTTGGCGAAGTATGGCTGGTACAGCACCAGCGCTCTCAGTATCTCCGAAAGTACCGCCGTTATCAGACTCAACCATCTTCGACAGTGGAATTCCCAAACTATATTCCACGTGACCATCTTCTAAACTTATTCTTAATTGGCCCGTGCAATATGTGGTGTAGAAACGCACAATTGATTGGACAATATAGGCTTCGGGTTAAATAATCCAGCCCTCGGGCTAAATCATCTACTTCGCGGGTTAAATCATTCAGTCCGGGGATTGAATCAATCACTCCGAGGGTTAAATATTCAAGCCCGAAGGCTAAATCGTTCAGTCCGAGAGCTAAACGTATATAACCCAAGGTTTAGGAAATGTATTACAATTGGCCAATTTAGCCCTAAGTAAATCGAATTAGACCTAGGGTTAAATGCACTTAGTCCGCGGATTAAATACTCCATTCGAGGATTAATTCAGTCAGTCTGAGAGCCGAATCGATTTAGACCGAGGACTAAATGAATTTTATCCGGGGTTTAGGAAATGTATCACAATTGGTCGATTTAGCTCTAGAATTAAATCGAATTAGACCTAGGGTTAAATGCATTTAGTCCGAGGACTATTTGTGGAATTTTGTCCACTAGCAACAACCATATTCGGTGGCCCGTGCGGTACCTCAGCTCAATGGGGATATTAGAAGATGTTCGTTAGCAATATGTGACGGTATTATAGAGCAAGATTCAGGCGAGGGTAAAGTAACCCACTCAACGAGAAAGCTAATGTCGACAACAGTCGGTCGGTGACCTCTCCCAAAAGACCTTCCTCCTATGGCACACCCATCTGCTATTCTGATTAAAATGTACATACAAAAATATGATTATGAGATAAATTAATTAAATCCACGTTTCATGACCTACTGATAAACGGCGTTCCATGCCATCTATGATTCTGGTCTCTTCTGTGTTCAGTTTATCTCGAAAATCAAGTTTAGCCATGTCAACTATCAAAACTTTAACATTTGGATCGGTTGTTATATATATATAACTTGTCTCCACGTCGGAAAATTACAAATGTTTGAGGTTGATTACATCTTCAGAAGTCTCACCTGTGTCTGCATAAATGTCAATTACAAGCTTCATTATTACAAAGTCAATCATTATTCAACCTTCGTCCATTAAAGAATATCCGCGTCCATAATCCAAAGACCTATTCCATATTCCATATAACATCATTATCACCAAATTCAAAAAGATAATCATAGTATACATCTACATAAACAAAACTGTTCTATTTCTACTGGATATGGTCATAGAAGAGCTTCACTTAGTAATACAATTGTTGCAGATCCTCCTCGTTGATAGGCAGATGTGTAATCACATGGGGTTGATTTAATTGCAGATTATTAGATGATTATTATTACGATTAGATATTGTTTGCCGCCAAAGTTGGGTAAACAGAAAATGTCTCATCAAAAAGAATAATAAACAACAAATGTCTTTTAGAATTTTGTGAAAAAGCATGATCTAAAGATATGTATGAAATTTAAACTGAATCGATAACACAAGTAGTTAAGGGGCTGTAGTGCGACCCCTACCCCTCACACGCTCGGGCATATAACTGCCCAGGTTGCAACTAGATATGTTGGTAATGAAAATATAGGGCTTTCAACGTAAAAGCAGTTGCTGAATTCATACGCACCACTTGATCAAGTGCCAGTCGCTTAGGACAACAAAAATCTGGAAAAACAAAAGAAACATTTGGTTTGTCTGTTGGTTACTTCTCTAACCTTTTGTTATAGATGGTAGAGTTATTACGCGTTGTGGTTTGGTACACCGGGATGCGTCAGCTTCAGATACGCTATAGCCATCGAGAGGATACATTTCATAACGGGAATCACAGAATATAATATGACTGAATTGCCACCGATCGAAGTGAACAATAATTGTACGTGGCATAGATGTGATCAGTCCTATCTGTTTGAAATTCAGTGCCATTGTTGTTATGTGTTCGTTCAAATAGGTCGAACCCAAAAGATATTGTAATGGTTGGGTTTGGCTGCATTCATAATATCATCTTCACAACGACACCTTTTCTTTTTTAGCAGAAGGTGGAATGTTGCAAAAGGTAGGTAACAGACTGCATTCCGCCACTTTCACTGGTTATTTAAAACGGAATCACATTGTCAAGGTGTCCAGTCGTAATATTGCATTTGCGAACGGGAAATAGTGCCATGCGCGTACATGCCGTTTTCGCAAACAGATGTTCTGATGATCAATACAAATTTGCTTGCACCTCAAGATGATTGGCTGAACTGCGCGGCGGCAATTTCTAACACATCAAGTCATCCACCACCTGTACCGGGCTTCCTGGATAGAGATAACTCTGCTTTATCGACGATGACACAAAATACGATAATGACCAGATAAGATCAAAGCGATGTAACATATCGCTGTTAATCAAACATACCACTGCAGTAAATTCCAGTAGAAGGGCGAAAGGGAATAAGAATAAACCATAGCCAGCTTTCAGGTATTCCATATAGACCTCCATGGCCGTACCACCTTCCCTAATGTCCTCCTCTGCAATGGATTCCCCGTTTGTGGAATTCTTGAGCTGTAAGATGAACGTTACATTGATCAAAGATTTTGACAGATTATACCTAAACCATATGAGAATGTATCATATTGTAACGAAAGTGCAGAATGACGACCCCTTGGGATCCCCTTTAATCAGCCACTGCTTGTGTTCTGACACGTGACTAGTGTGAAAACGAAAGTTACATTGTGTTTATGTGTGCGGTTGACTTACCTGATGGAATTCAACGCTGTAATTTGCCTAGAATGAACTATAATAGTCCGTGAGACAGACAATGCCACGAAATCCCGGCGAAGTTATCTCAAACGACCAGTCTGGACGGTGGAAGGGACTCTGGTAAGCCCACTCGCTTCGCTGAAAATGACGTCAGTCAGGAATGCGGAAGTCGATTTCGGTAAATATGCAGATGAGGGACAGTGAACTTTGCGGTCCTCGTATGAATTAACTAGAGGGAGTTGGAAGCTGAGATTTACCAGTTATGTCCGTTATGAATTATGGTTTGTTCCTCCATAGCCATATTTATCCAGCGAAGTCCAGATAAACTGATCGGGAAGTGGTGTAAGTGACAAGATAGAGGGCGCTGTCATCTTCGACGACGTGTTTCTGCCTTTATCCCCAGAAGAGCGGTAGCCATATATAAGCCGGTCCCCCGCTGGAACGAGGAGACCAGCAGAAACATCGAGGTGAGAGCACACGCCAAATCATTTGGGGAGAAGAAATCCAATACATTGCCGGGCCGGAGAAAGGCCGCCGAATTAGTGCCGCCGCTGAATTTGGGACCAGGCCGCCGAATATTATAGCATCATCATTGCATACATTTACACACACTTACATTCACATGTTCGGGCCGTGTTTACTCTACTTCGATCTCTATTCGGCATCAACCGTATTGCACGGTTGAACGGATATTGCGCTGGAAGTTAAGAGTATAGACGTTTATCGCCAATGGTTATTCTTATTCTCTACCGTACGCCAGTACGGGCTCAGCTCTGGGAATTAACTAACGGCGTTAGAGTCGATAGCATGGCCATACATTAGCCGCATCTCTCTTTGCTTTCAACCGTATCGCACAGTTGTTCAAAGATTGCGCTGTGGTTCGTGTATCTATTAAGCTGTATCTGGTAAGGGATGCGAGTCCCTGTGAAGAAGATATAGCTAAAGCATTTCATACACAGTTCCTACATAAACAATTATTCATGCACACATGTACGTAATACACAACCTACGGGTTGAAATACATTCACGCTAACACCCACAAGCTATAGGTTCGAGCCTATAGCTTGACATATATACAGCTACCCAGTCAATCGTACGATAAACGATTATCCATTCACGGCCCCATAAGCATACAGTCTCACACCATCCTGTACATATATTGAGTAATTCACGGCCAATGATAGATTACTACTGTCTCATACAGTAGTATATAGAGGGGGAATCCTTGACCAGATGCCAATCTATTGCGGATGACCCTGCAGTAGTATAGAGAGAGGGTTCAAGGGTCAACTGACCATACAGTAGTATAGAAGGAGGGTGCCGATTCCAGGTGCCCATACAGTAGTATAGGAAGAGGGTTACTAGACCAGGTGCCTGCCTATCCACCGTGTGTTATTGATGTCCGATCCTATGTGGACCGTGTAGCCGTGAACTCTAGCCTTGATGATTCGTCCTTGTAGCGGGGCCGCGGAGTGAGTCGCCGTGAGCGGGGTCGCTGAAGCCTGGGGTGTATTCCTACGAGGGGTGCCGTCTGCTGCTGTGGTGAGCCGTGCAGTTGAATAGTCCTGCGGTGTTACAGAGAGACGGGCCGGTGCCGTAGAAGCCTTGGTACTGTGATAGTACTGTCGTGCCCAGGCCGTCCGCATCCATTGACGGTTATCAACGCTTGGAGGGGCTTAGTCGTGTAAGACGAGACACGACGACGACGAGAAGTCCATACCACCCGAGGGAGGAAGACCGGGGGAAGGAAGACACACGACGGACATAACCACGGGAGGGCCGGGTCGTGTAAGACGAGACACGACGCAGTGTTCATCCATACGGGAGTGAACGAAGACCTGGGGAAGGAAGCTAGACGTTGGACCTTTCCACGTATATCTGGGGAAGGACGATAGACGCTGGAACCTACTGCAAAGCCCTGGGGAAGGAAGATAGAAGCTGGACCCATCCATGAGAGAACCGGTCGTGACCAGACTGTGGCTGTGACCAGGCCTGCTCGCGTTATAGCTAGGGCTATATATATTTTGTATATATTTTCTATTGAACTTCGGTTAAAGATAACTATAAGAGTACAGATAATTCATAGAGTAGGGATCTTCTTTGCAGGGATTATACGCTACCACGATTTGAATCCTGTATTCCTGCTCATAGAATTATATGTCAGTATTGCATTAATTTGCTTTGGTTGACCATTACAGGTCTTCCTTTCCAACCTCCTTGATCCAGACAAGGTGACAGGTTGAATCGAACTCCCTCGTTGGCCAGGATCAGTGCCCGAGTGCGTTCCCAGTAGCCTGACAGTTTGTCTTGGGGGACCCTGCGCACTCTGTGGATCTGAAACATCCATTATCCCACGTTATAGAAGTAGAAACGTTTCAACTGGTGGCAGCGGTGGGATGGCCAACTTCTGGGAGACGAAGGAAAGGAGACCAAGCCTGGCGGATAGAAAAGATCCGGCCCAGACAACCATGAATATGACTGGAGATTTCGGCGCCGAGTTACGACAACCGGGAGCCCGGGGCCAACCATCTGACGGAAGAGGAGCCCGACCGAAATTCTTCACGACACCGAGTCCACGGGAACGACGTGAGACGGGAAGAGGCGTGGCTTCCGGACGATCCACTACGGCGACACTGGGTTACGGAAATCTTCTTGACTTGTCCACGCAGGAACTAGAATCGGTGCTGTTGGCACCATCGGCTGACCTGACGCCTCAACCTTCAACGGAGCCGTCTGCCGAAGATCGACTGAGGGGGCGTGGGCCAGTGCCTGAACAACCCGACGTTGACCTAAGACGAGAGGTAGAAGATCTACGTGGTGCCATCAACGTACTGAGTACAACGGTGACCACCATGATGGAACAGATGTCCACGATGCTGAGAAATCAAAGTTCCAGTGACGAGATGACTCCAGCGAAGGCAGAAGATTACACTTATTCTGGGCCGGCCAGACTGGAACGGGGTCGAGACAGAGCCGCATCGGGGACGACGTCGAGGCGAGATGAACCACCAAGACCACAACGGCCAGGACGATACCAGTCCAGATGGGGGCATAGACGTGGCCGACAACGACCATACGGTAACCGAGACTGGACACCAAGGTGCTGGACGTGCGGTAAACATGACCATTATCGAGCGAATTGCCCCGAAGTCCGTAGACGAGTGGGTTCCCGACCGCAGGATCCACCAAAAACGTCTTTGGCGGCACCAACGTTTCAACTGGTGGGGGACGATACGAGAACTTTTCCTCACAGTTACAAGCCGGGTGATCAGGTTTGCTTGAGAGGGTCTTTTGTTGTGAAAGAAGCCCTGAATGATGTGACATATCGCATCGCCGACGAGGCTGGTGGCCTCCGTGTGGTCCATCATGATCTTCTTAAGCCCTTCTACCCCAGAGAGACGACGGATGGTGAGACCACTGAGTCTACAGAGAATGATGGTGATGTCGAGTCTGAGAATGACTCCGAGCCCGCGACGGTCTTTCCATATCCGGTGGAGCATCCAGCCGTAGTGAGATCTCCAGCACCTCGGCAGACGAGAAGTGGGCGGAGAACCCGTCGTCCTCCAAGATTGGCAGATTACGAGGTTGGATTACCGCCTGATCCCCCTGTTGAAGTCGAGCCGCCTCTTTCGGAAGAGCAGATGGCCTTGCCGGAGACGTGGGGCCCTCCACAAACGACTCATTGGAGGCGCTTTGAGGACTATGTTTTAGCCTGCAAGTTGACAGGAGGTAAACGACCATATGCAAACACGGATGATTACCGTGAACGTCGAGGGATGACCTGTGGTGCAGGTCCGACCTCCAAGTACTCCTGTGGACGACGAACACAGGATGGGCGATTCTGAGGCTTTACTGCCTCCGATGCATGACTCCTGCAACAGACAGCTGTGGCCTGCTGTGGACCTGATGTCCATTGCAGGTGACGACGACTTGGCCAGACAGTCAAGAGGACCGTCGTCCTGTAACTCTGTTGTATATACGTTGTACATATGTTTTATTCTGCACACCCGTGCTACTGGTAGCGTGACGAGAGCCATGACGAGGGCGTCATGATCTTCGAAGGCGGGGGTAGTGTAACGAAAGTGCAGAATGACGACCCCTTGGGATCCCCTTTAATCAGCCACTGCTTGTGTTCTGACACGTGACTACTGTGAAAACGAAAGTTACATTGTGTTTATGTGTGCGGTTGACTTACCTGATGGAATTCAACGCTGTAATTTGCCTAGAATGAACTATAATAGTCCGTGAGACAGACAATGCCTCGAAATCCCGGCGAAGTTATCTCAAACGACCAGTCTGGACGGTGGAAGGGACTCTGGTAAGCCCACTCGCTTCGCTGAAAATGACGTCAGTCAGGAATGCGGAAGTCGATTTCGGTAAATATGCAGATGAGGGACAGTGAACTTTGCGGTCCTCGTATGAATTAACTAGAGGGAGTTGGAAGCTGAGATTTACCAGTTATGTCCGTTATGAATTATGGTTTGTTCCTCCATAGCCATATTTATCCAGCGAAGTCCAGATAAACTGATCGGGAAGTGGTGTAAGTGACAAGATAGAGGGCGCTGTCATCTTCGACGACGTGTTTCTGCCTTTATCCCCAGAAGAGCGGTAGCCATATATAAGCCGGTCCCCCGCTGGAACGAGGAGACCAGCAGAAACATCGAGGTGAGAGCACACGCCAAATCATTTGGGGAGAAGAAATCCAATACATTGCCGGGCCGGAGAAAGGCCGCCGAATTAGTGCCGCCGCCGAATTTGGGACCAGGCCGCCGAATATTATAGCATCATCATTGCATACATTTACACACACTTACATTCACATGTTCGGGCCGTGTTTACTCTACTTCGATCTCTATTCGGCATCAACCGTATTGCACGGTTGAACGGATATTGCGCTGGAAGTTAAGAGTATAGACGTTTATCGCCAATGGTTATTCTTATTCTCTACCGTACGCCAGTACGGGCTCAGCTCTGGGAATTAACTAACGGCGTTAGAGTCGATAGCATGGCCATACATTAGCCGCATCTCTCTTTGCTTTCAACCGTATCGCACAGTTGTTCAAAGATTGCGCTGTGGTTCGTGTATCTATTAAGCTGTATCTGGTAAGGGATGCGAGTCCCTGTGAAGAAGATATAGCTAAAGCATTTCATACACAGTTCCTACATAAACAATTATTCATGCACACATGTACGTAATACACAACCTACGGGTTGAAATACATTCACGCTAACACCCACAAGCTATAGGTTCGAGCCTATAGCTTGACATATATACAGCTACCCAGTCAATCGTACGATAAACGATTATCCATTCACGGCCCCATAAGCATACAGTCTCACACCATCCTGTACATATATTGAGTAATTCACGGCCAATGATAGATTACTACTGTCTCATACAGTAGTATATAGAGGGGGAATCCTTGACCAGATGCCAATCTATTGCGGATGACCCTGCAGTAGTATAGAGAGAGGGTTCAAGGGTCAACTGACCATACAGTAGTATAGAAGGAGGGTGCCGATTCCAGGTGCCCATACAGTAGTATAGGAAGAGGGTTACTAGACCAGGTGCCTGCCTATCCACCGTGTGTTATTGATGTCCGATCCTATGTGGACCGTGTAGCCGTGAACTCTAGCCTTGATGATTCGTCTTTGTAGCGGGGCCGCGGAGTGAGTCGCCGTGAGCGGGGTCGCTGAAGCCTGGGGTGTATTCCTACGAGGGGTGCCGTCTGCTGCTGTGGTGAGCCGTGCAGTTGAATAGTCCTGCGGTGTTACAGAGAGACGGGCCGGTGCCGTAGAAGCCTTGGTACTGTGATAGTACTGTCGTGCCCAGGCCGTCCGCATCCATTGACGGTTATCAACGCTTGGAGGGGCTTAGTCGTGTAAGACGAGACACGACGACGACGAGAAGTCCATACCACCCGAGGGAGGAAGACCGGGGGAAGGAAGACACACGTCGGACATAACCACGGAGGGGCCTAGTCGTGTAAGACGAGACACGACGCGGTGTTCATCCATACGGGAGTGAACGAAGACCTGGGGAAGGAAGCTAGACGCTGGACCTTACCACGTATATCTGGGGAGGACGATAGACGCTGGAACCTACTGCAAAGCCCTGGGGAAGGAAGATAGAAGCTGGACCCATCCATGAGAGAACCGGTCGTGACCAGACTGTGGCTGTGACCAGGCCTGCTCGCGTTATAGCTAGGGCTATATATATTTTGTATATATTTTCTATTGAACTTCGGTTAAAGATAACTATAAGAGTACAGATAATTCATAGAGTAGGGATCTTCTTTGCAGGGATTATACGCTACCACGATTTGAATCCTGTATACCTGCTCAAGGAATTATATGTCAGTATTGCATTAATTTGCTTTGGTTGTCATTACAGGTCTTCCTTTCCAACCTCCTTGATCCAGACAAGGTGACAGGTTGAATCGAACTCCCTCGTTGGCCAGGATCAGTGCCCGAGTGCGTTCCCAGTAGCCTGACAGTTTGTCTTGGGGGACCCTGCGCACTCTGTGGATCTGAAACATCCATTATCCCACGTTATAGAAGTAGAAACGTTTCAATATCATTGTGGATGTAGATTCCATATTTCATATAGGACAGCCTTAGTCAGGTATGTTTATTGATCTGTTGCAAATCAGTTTCGATGCAAGCGTTAAAGAATGTTTTCAAAATAAAATATCTGCAAATGTGAACAGAGCTACCACTGAAGTTTGGAAAACGTCGAAGTGGTATGTTATTTAAACTACAAACCATTTTCGCTGTTGTATTGTCATCAGAACACTGCTCATCCACTTGTGCCATCGTATGACTGGTTATGTAATCTGTTCCTCGTTGTTCGAGTTCTTTAAAAGAACCTATATCCGTGATCGTTCCCTATGAAAATAAAATCCAGACAAGAGAGTCAGACGCTAGTGATGAAGATATCTGTTCGATTTCAATGTATGACTATGTAGAAGCAGCTGGAATAACTATAGTCAACCATTTTCCTAACGGATATACACATTGCCTTCGAGCTTTGCCGTATACAACCATAACCATACTATTCAAGAACCTTTTGTTCAATATTTGGTATATTTTACTGGTTAGGAATATGAATTCCATATACCCTCTTTATTGCTTCATTCATACTGCTACCTAGCTAATCAGGAGTAAAACAAGGTTTATTTTCTTTCCATCTAATATAGATAATTCCGGGATCTCTATACTTTGGTCCGCTCTCCACCCAAGATAAACTGCGAAGAGGAAAACCTTTGACGACTACAAAGACAACTATTAGCCCCAAACATGGACGGGAAGCAAATTCCTATTGGAATTGAATTACTTAAACGGCATAGCTAGAGACACAAGGCGGTTGAAATAACTCTTCCGTTCACAGGCACACAGCTGCACTTCAGTGAACGGATTCCATGTATAAAGGGAGGATTGCCCTGATTATTTTAGCAGACGATACAGACATCGTGGTAATTGTTGGTTACTCGATGTACTATAACTGCACGCTTTTCGTGTAAACTATAACACGCTTTTTATAACATCCGCACTCTTGGCTTTGCACACAGGATTCAGCATTCTTTCCGAGGGGTGTATTACTAACAAGCTTAGCAAGTACATCCACCCTTAGCCTTAGAGGTCACATCAAATCAATCGAAACGGTTTTTCAGTAACCGAGTTTTACCGATAAATAACTCATGTCGAATGATGCCGGGGTATTTCTAGTGGTTTGTCGCCTACAATTGACGTCACAGTACAAGCTCATCGGATACCACCTCGGTCCTTCTCGAAATCTCTTTGGGATAAACAGAGGAATTTCATATCCATCTTGAAAACCAGGAACCTCCGATCGAAATCAAACCGACAGGAAACTGGGAGAAATCGACAAATTTTGTCCTTCCAGTTTCAGACAGTATCTCCCGATATCTAAGGCATCTAAACTCATTCTGTAAATGATAGGTTTGTCTCGAAAGTATCGATAATCTCTCTTGATCATTTGGGCGGAGACCTTTTCCTCTTTCTCCATGGATATGGTATTCACAAGGATCCTAAACTTTTCATCATTGAAAACCTGCCATTGATAGCCTTACCCCTTCCATTATAGCAATCCTGTCCGTGAACTTCAAAAACTGCAATTGGTGTGTCACAAGAATTCTGGTCTTTTCCCTCAGGAATCCACATATACAGCTAGAAGAAATCAATATATGCAGTTGAAGGTATATCATACCACACTGACTGAGTGGTGCAAAAGGTACATAAGATGTTCTTCGAACAGTCAGAAAATTGTTTTTGGAGGTATTTTAGGAAAAAGATAAGGACGTCATATGGTGCTGGATATGGGCATGTTACCGAGAGGCCTTTATACAACTGAACGAATGTTATTGGGTTATACATCTCAACGATAAGCCTGGCCTCTTCTGCCGTTGGGCGTTCCGAGGCTTGGATGTGCGTGGGGTGGGGGGTATTTTCCGCCGCACCATAATTAGTTTTAGATTATGAACACAAAAAAAATGGAAGGACGAAGGGCAAATATTGCAGAATAGAATAGAATAGAATCTGTATTGCTCATCTCAGCGCCCTATAAAGAGCATACAATTGAATTTATATATGAAATAAATAAATAAAATAAAAAATTAAATTAATAAACATCAAAATTTTCTTAAATTATAAATTAATAATAATTAATTATTTATTTATCTTTCGTTTGCATGACGAACTGGACGCTTATATCCTCAATATATCTTTGTGTGAAACTCTGTTAGGAACTATCAGAAAAATACAAGACCGGCTGATTTGTTTCCAGTCATGCAGATGAACTATCGATTTGAAATAAAATAGATTTGCACAGAAAATATGTTTTGAAGTAAAACGTGTTGAACACGCCCCCCCCCCCCACCGCTCCCCAACCATGGCCACCGTGTTAAATTTACCCATAATCATCCGCTCGAGGGTGATGCAAATAGGCTTCAATGGCTTAAGTATAGATAGGAATAAGCTATACAATGCAATTTCAGCTCTATGTCCAAAATCTGGTGATTGACCCCTTTCCCGCCCCGCCCCCCTTCACATTCACACTACACGTATGGTTATATCTATTTTTTCAACTTACTGCTGGAATATATGCTTGGCAACATCCGTGTCTACTGCGCACAATGGATCATCCAGCAGATAAATGGCAGCCTCTTTGTAGATCGCCCTAAAGATGAATAACAAAGTAAATAATAAGTAAATGTCTTCAAGGTAAATAATTTAAGAAAAATGTGTCCGTTTCCACTTATTTAATCAAATCTACTCCAATTCTAATCTGAAACCCACTCACTCGGATTTGTTACCAGATAGTGTCATAATATTAAAAATAATGTGACTTTCTTTATTGGCAATTGAAAAAAGCCAATGTGTGCGGTGACGGAGAACAAGAACTCACGTAGAAAGTGAATGAACTGAGCGCCCTGTTTCGAAAAACGGGTCCTTCAATAACGTTCCGGCCGACTCATCCCCTGAAATCTCTGATGTATTCAATTGATATTTTAAGTCCACGTAATCGATAATACATCGGACACAGTACCTGGATTCATTGATCCTGGGGTTAAAAGCATTCTCATTATTATTCAAATTGAAAACCCAGTAGTATTTTCTCTCCTACAGGATATAGACACTAGAAACGCATGTGAAGGAGAATTAATATCTGGTATAATTCTACGAGGATGTGCTCCAGAACTTTACATATTACTGTCAATTATATTTCAAAAAAATTCTGTGCTTCGGTTGGCTTTTCAACCAAGTCAAGCCATACATGTTTTTTCTGCTCACATCGACGAACATGTTATTGCATGTAGATTTCATCAATCAAGCGCTGAAATCTAAGCAATAAGTTGATTGTATATATGTAGACTTGTCACGAGTGTTTACTCAAACAATTGCAAAAAACTTACATCACAAGCAGCCTACATAATATATCATGTGCTTACTTGAACAAGAGGCAGAAAGTGACCACTCGTCTACTAGATTTATACCATCCAATTTACGCCATTGGAACCATTATATTGGATGCGTATCTTATTTGTAAACCTCTACAAATCGCTCTGGATATATGGTAGAAATATGGAATTTCACACAATTTTTGGGTAATAGATCGACTTCATTTTTTGTGACTATTGTTTATTATAATATATAGGGCATACTATATTACATGTATATATGGTACAGGCATATACATGCATACTACATCCTCGTTGTGTTTTACATATTTTACTTTTTTTAGAATATGTGACCAATGAACTATAAGTTTGCGCGTGCCTTAGCGTGTAACCATTGATGCTGGAATTCGAGCAAACCTTCAGGTTTTCCTGTGTCTGGCCGGCATAGGATTTGCTTTCCTTATTCATACGGCAAAACAAGTCGGAGATTTACTGGGTGGTTAGACTTTCATGTCCACAAGTAGTTGGAGTATTAATTTCAGAAGTCGAGATCAGACTTCAGCAGTGGCTGAACAAACATACCGAAATCTTCTCGGGGATGGTAGCCATCGCTAGTCAACGCGGAGAAAACGATTGTTTTATTTTTGGAATTTTCGTCTGAAAATGTGTTAGTCTGACGTTTACTGGGAGATGTCAAGTAACGGATCTCTGCTGGATTGGATTGGCGTTTTCCTGTGCCTGTAGCTGACGGTGCGGTTGCCGCCTGGCGGGCGCAGACGTCGCGGTAGCCACCTGGCGGGTGCCGGCGAAGCGGTAGTCACATTGTGGCTATAGAGAGAACAAGCCAATGTCTCCTACGTTATCTTTTTGGATCTTGAGTTTAGTCAGATTTACTCTGATATCAAATCCCTTCACTTAAATAATCTCATTCTTTTCCTGCTTGAGACGCCGGTCATTCTAATTTTATAACTAACTTTATTTTATACCTAAATCCTTTACAAGATATAATTATATTTTTAGGCTCACTTCTATGTTACTGCCATATATACGAACCCAATCTCATGTGTATGTTCGCCGTTTCTCGAGAACCTCTTTTCGAAAATGATGCTGTCGTTAATAGAAGAATGAACGGCATTTGTTTCGATAGAAATACATTAATTGATAATTGGATTTAAGCAAGTGTTCTTCCACAGTTTGGGTCTAGTTCTGTGATCATTAGTGAAACTAAAACAGACGAGTTCACAACTTCGGAAAACAAAATGGCGGAACAGTCCTATCCTCTTTGTTTGCTGCATCTGGAGTATTCCCAAGCAAACTTCAACGATTTTTTTTTGGTTGAATGCTTATTGTTATTCCAGCCGGGGAAACAAGTAAGAATATAATTGAACCCACAATCGGTCATCCTGCAACTTATCGCAACTATCCCTATCAAAACATAAGTAATTATTATAATAATGTTATGCTGTGTTAGACTCGTGCGTGGGTTCATTATTATAGAAATAGAAAAACATCTGAGGTATGCTTTGTTTAGGTGGAGAATACAATAATTGTGAAGTTTTATCACCTGCGTGTTTGTGAAACTTATCACTGGAAACGAAAAATAAATGTCACTATATGTCAATATCATTGGAAATGAGATTCAACGTTTTCATATTGTTCTAGTTGATGACAAAGTGGTACAGATTTGCACCAGTACAATATACATGACCGATTCACCATCGAGCTCGTACATCGAGTAGATATTTTCTGAATTGAATTTTATATTACAAGCTTTTGTAGCTTTCACGCCAAGGTTGGGATGATATGTTCAGCTTGTCTTAGTCTGGGACTCCATTCCTCATCAGTGCATATGATTTGTGTGTTTCAAAAACTTAGATTATACACGTTCTGTTTTACACTGTCTGTTTTCAAGTGCTGGCCGTAAATTGCCACCCCCAATGAATGATTTTAATGTAGTTGATTATATAATCTGGTGGTTTATGGTCAAGATGGTGATCGACCAGAATAAAGCACCATATTTAGCACAGATGCTCATTTGAGCATAAGAAATGATCTCAGAGGGTTCCCATTTCTACAGCAGGTGAAAGGCCCTTAATTTGGATAAATCCAATATGACCGCCATAATAATATATACGGTAGCCTCCAGTTGGCGACTATTTGACAACTTGAATGGCTTCCACACACCAGATTGCCTTTTCGTGAGCATGAACGACTCAACAAGACAATGATAACGATAATTCGAAATGTTATCATTCGACGAATATCTAATATGGCCGCTAAAGAGTCACCAATAATGGTACACATGTATATGTGTTTGTATACAAGCTAATATATATCATATATATTTATAAAGGATCCATTGGGAGGTTTCTGTACATATAACTCTGTTATGATTGACTCGATCAAGCACATACATGTATGAAGGTAATTGGCTTTTCCTTTTCCATAGATATTCAATATGACCGTCGGCGCCCCATCCTCAATGCTGATTATCGGTACTAAAAACCAAATCTGTTTCGAAGGATTCAGCTTCAAGTTATCGTACATGCAACTGCTGTGAACTACATACAATTTTGCCAACTGGATTCTTCCCTGTTCCTTACATGTAGAGTAGCGTGTGCAAATCCAGCGGCAAAGTGGGTACTCTCACAACACAGGTAAATCCGATCAGGCTAAAAACGGTGATAAGTAACGTCCTGAGGTAGATATACATGTTTCAGGTTTCACAAATGATTTCGATATTGGGCACTCGAGAAGCTTTTTACTGTCTCGTGTTATCATTCATTTACTACGCCAAACCCTGTCATCGTAGAAGCTAAATTAGACAAAGGGTCGAGTGGCTGGCCCCTTCTCCACTCCTCCTTTGACAACATGATTTGCTCTCCATTAGGCTTAGTCTCCAAAAAGGTGCCTAAACCTTTTAGGGTATACACGATTTATCTCACTCTGGAGAACAAGTCTTGTCTATTAACTGTGCGATTCCACAGGATCTATGATATGTTGAATACGAGACAATATATATCGTGATTGCTGCATTTGAAAAACATGGCCCACACTGCTTCATGACAAAATCCGATTTAGAGGAAGTCTTCCGCATCATATCTATCAATACAGCGAATTGCCTATTATTGGGGTTTCACGGAGGCGGCACGTGCCTCCGTATGAGATGCTCTGTAAAATATGTGTGAGCTTCAGTCGTTTTCTACAATGGGTTATTGCTACAAAATTCGGTATCATCGGTATAAACGGCATTAACCACTGTTCTATAACTCTTAGCACTTTCATTTACTGTGACTATTTGGGAATTCCAGTCAAACATGCTAAGACCAACTACCCATTCATGAGATTCAACCGGACTCCAGAGCTATACAAGCATCAGTTCCAGAAGACACAATTCATAAACCGAAAAGCATGCTCTGTGAATTCCCGCGCCGCAAAAGGATAACCCTTGTGGAAGTGCAGTCTCTTATTGGCTCGCTCAATTTTGCCTGTAAAGTCAGGGTACCCGGCAGGGCATTTCTCCGCCGCCTGATAGATTTAACAGGAGATTATCATTGGTTTACCACCATAATCGCTTGAATTAAGGAGCTAGAGCCGATACTAATATCTGGCCTGCATTCCTGGAGTATTTCAACTAAAAATCCCATTTTTTCTCCAAATTGGATACCTTTGATGTGATCAAACCCGATCAAACTGTTTCCCGACGCTGCTGGTATCTTGGGTTTGGCGGCTGTTTAGGGGTCCTCGTGGATATCCCAAGAATAGTCGGCACAATTTCCACTTATATCAATGAATCGGGTTCAAGGAGTTGTTCCCCATAGTGCTTGTTGTGGAAATTTGGGGCCACCAACTGGTAAATCAGAAAGTTCGCTTTCTTTGTGATCATATGACCGTGGTTGAAATAATCAATCACCATTCTTCGAGTGATTCATTGCTGATGAAATTAGTGCGTCGGTTAGTGCGTCGGTAAGCCCTCGCGGTTAACATTTTGGGAAGCGCTGTCGCTGGTTCATTGGTTCAACCGTTCGCCGAACCCATTAGTCTTCTTTGAAAGTATACAAGCGTGCGTGGTAAGTGTATAGAGATTTCCCCAATAACACTGAACAGTGTACCACTAAGATATTCCCCGTCTCATCGGCACAGTTGGTTAACTTTCGACTATCAATTACGTGCACACCGGAATGTCAAAATTACACGGTCAGCCGGATACAAGGCTGCCCATAACAAAGGATACCGTTCATAGTTATGATCTTGGTAGAATTTCCTGCATTCTTACGCATCGCATCTTACAGTTCGTTCAAAAAGAAGATGGCAATAACAAAACGTTTTTCCAATACGACGATGTCTCTTTCTCCGATCAATCTGGTCCATTACAAGGCATGAACATTTTTACCCGCAACTTTAAATACAACATATCCCATAAGCCAGCTCATTTGTTTATATCATCGTACACTAATAATTTTATATAATGTCTAGTTCGAGCAATCCGTGCTTATTTTCAGTTACATATTTCACATCCGAGGACGTACCCCCCTGTTCCAATTGACAAAATTACAGCGGTCTATTTCTCAGCTCATCTAAAAACTGGAATCTCTTTAGTCAGCCTTGACTCTCGGTTTAAAAGACCATGGTTTTCGCATTGGCGCAACCACTTCATGTTCAGCAGCATGAATCCCGAAGAACATATTCAAAAAGCGGGTAGATGGAAGTCAAATGCTATATTTAGGATGACACATTTCAATGGGTAGCTATGCATTGTCCTGTCATGGGCGACATTGTATAGTAGACCCAACGAATGTATTGCATAAATAAGTATCAGGTCCAACTTGACCCAGTTTGGCAAAGGTCAACGGCTGCCTCTCCATCTTTATCAGTCAATAACGATTATTTTCTAATATTTACTGTATACTTAACACGGAATAAAATAATTAAGAATTTCGATTCGAAATTGATATAAAATACTAGATTAGTCTGAAATTACTCACTGTGACATTTTTTTTGGCTGTCATCTTGGATTATTTTGCATTTTGCGATAGATCTTTGCCAACACTAGCAGTGCGAATAGTTTCAGACTCCTAGCCTAAACGAAAGCGAAGTTATGTTGTGTTTGAAAAGTCGTTTGAGAAAACCTAGCCCTTTGGTGACTCAAAATGACACGGGCCCCTAATGGGTTACAAATTTCCTCTTGGGCCTCGTAATCGGAGGTACCCCTTGTGATATTGTTCGCGGTGCCTCTGATGATACATGTGCCAAATCTGATGCTTTATTAAGGACTTAAGTGGACTTAAGCCACCGGCCTAATATGACATATGTAATGGTATATTCAAGCTGACTCAAAATGGTCACGAAGTATGCCTACCTGGCCAGTGATACTCGTGCTTTCTGCCCTCCACTGAGCATAAGACCTCGCTCTCCTACCAGGGTAAGGTCCTTGTGGGGCATCAGTTCTATATCCTATGAAAACATAATCCGTTAAATATCCATTTTAGCAAAGAATACTTTTAGAAAATATCACCTTAGAGATCAGTCTTGAGTAGCAGATATCTTGTTTCATCCCCAAAGATGAATTATACTTGAATGTGCAGATATCTAATGCCAAGTCTCATCCCAAGGGTGAGTTATACTTGTACTCCCACCATAAATACAGCAACAAAACAATTTTTAATGCACAATTGTAACCGGTAAACAATTATCCGAACACTAAATCTAATAACATTAACCCTACCAGTTGAAAGCTGACACTCTGTGTCTTTTTAGTTTATAATATTGGGGCCATTTTGAGCCTATTTGCATAACCCCCCGAGTAGAGGATCACGAGCAAATTCAAGACGGCGGGTACGTTGGGTTCCAGAAAAGCGATGTTTTCGTCAGTTCTCTTCAAAATGTCTGCTTTTCCGCGAGGAACAGTCGACAAAAACTTTTTTATTCACATCAGATTAATATTTACTAATTTATCTTGAAGTTTTTATCTTAAAATTACATAAATCAAAAAAAATCTGACCGAAAAATCGACAAAAAATGTCTTTTTGAAAATGACGTCAGTGTGACGTCATAAAGACGACCATCTTGGATTTTCTGGTAGAGCTTGACCGAAGAGTATAGTCTGGTAAGTTTCAGCTCCCTAGCTCAAGGGCTAAACACAAGAAAGATCGGAATGGCCCCTCCGCAGGCTTGGACAGGTCCCAAAACCTCAGGCCGAACAGGGTTAAAACTTATCACGCTTACCTTTGTCAGTCCACACGCGTAAATAACCCGATGGTAGCGTTGTTCGTCGAATTCTCTTGACATCAATATGTTTTCCCTAAGTGTAGCATGGAATACCCAAGGGTGCTGTTGGACATATCCTATGTCGCCACATACTTCTATCTCTCCTTTACTGAGAGGAAGTTCGCCTAGGACAGTTAGCAGCAAACTTGACTGGATTGCGAGTGAAGAAAAAAAAGATAGAAAAAAGCCGATTCAATGTTGTGGTGATTCGTCCCAGTAAACATTCGAAACAATAACAATATAGCTAGTGTTTTTCGTTGGGAGGGGAGTGCATGTGTAATATTATTGTACTATTTCCAAAACTATCTAGCAAGAATAAGTATTAGTAATCAACTTCGACAATCTTTGGGCCCCTCGATGTACATCACGTCTTCCTGACTATCAAACGTGGTCACTGTAGATGACTCACAGTCACGAGGATAACATATGTTTGAAGTTTGCAGCCTGTCTTACTTTTCCCGAACTAAATTGAAACAAGAAACCCAGTAGTTTAACAAGCACAAGCACCGAACGCTGTATTATGCTGTGATTGTAGGTTACATGATAATGAGATATCAACTGTTCATCCACTAGACCATCCAACGTCTCCTTTCGTTTTTTCGTCGCGTTAATACCTTTCACCCTAAGAATCGATCTCATACGTTATTTTCAGAAGCAACTATATCAGTGTTCTATTTTCATTTACATATAAGTTTACTCCGATTGATCGAGTTTCTCTGTAATAAATTAAAACTAGAGGTTCTGCTGTGACCCTTGAGCTGCCGCTCCGGCATGAAGCCTGTGCTGGTTGTTTTTTTGAGCAAAAACATACGTCTCCCCCAACCTCCCACCTTGCCTTGAATGGGCACATAATTTAAGGGAAAGTGCTATAAAATGAATGTAGCAATAAGTATCCTAAACAAAGCTGCGTATCTAAACATATTAATTACAAAGAAGCGATTTTCATTGTTGCAGTAACCCAGTGAGGAGTCGGGATTTATATAGCAATGAGTGAATTGCCGACATCTACAGCGTCCAGCCAATGTGAAATACATGTAATTGTGAAGCATCAACTATTTCGAAACTGATCACATTATAGGAAAGATGCAAAACGTACAAGAGCCACACCTATAGTATACATGCTGTGCCGTATAGAAGTTTCATGCATCTGCCTTCAGTAGTTCTCCAGATATCTTGCAGACAAGGCCTGCATATACATGTACAAGTAGATGAACAGATGGACGGACACCGGACACGGATGAATGCATGCACACATACACCAAAACCTGATCAAATGAGGGGGCTATCCCAATGAAGCTTCCATCCAAGTTTGGTGAAATTCCATCCAGTAGTTATCAAGATATCTTGCAGACAAGGCCTGTATATACATGTACAAGTAGATGGACGGACGGACGGACACCGGACGTGGATGAACGCATGCACACAAACCAAAACCTAATCAAATGAGGGGGCTATTCCAATGAAGCTTCCATCCAAGTTTGGGGAAATTCCGTCCAGTAGTTCTCAGGATATCTTGCAGACAAGACCTGTATATACATGTACAAGCAGATGGACGGACGGACGGACACCGGACACGGATGAATGTACGCACACACACCAAAACCTAATCGAATGAGGGGGCTATCCCACTGAAGCTTCCATCCAAGTGTGGTGAAATTCCGTCCAGTAATTCTCAAGATATCTTGCAGACAAGGCCTGTATATACATGTACAAGTAGATGGACGGACGGACGGACACCGGACACGGATGAATGCATGCACACACACCAAAATCTAATCAAAGGAGGGGGCTATCCCAATGAAGCTTCCGTCCAAGTTTGGTGAAATTCCATCCAGTAGTTCTCAAGATATCTTGCAGACAAGGCAAGGGGACGAACAGACATCCATCCAGACAAACACTAGATGTCTCCCCCCAACATAGTTGGGGAGACATAATTAACTGGCATTTACAGGGCGGGTAATTTGTGTTGAAATGAGTTAGATAACTAAGAAGCTATATAAACATACATGAAATATGGATGAAAGCGTGAAATCATCTCCCACGAAAGGATATGTGATGCTTAAATGGGAAAATCTCCAGTGGAAATACAGCTGATTTTCTATTCACTCCAAAACCTTCAAAACAATATTTTTCTTGAAGAATATGTACTGAAGTATCAGTAGAAAAATATGCGATGATCAACCGAATAAAGAAGAATTGATGATTCATCAAAATGTGTTCCCTGGCCTATTTTTGTATTTTTATGCTTACATACGGAAGATGTTATCTTGTCACTTAAAATAAGACACCTCATACCGAAATCAACCTTGATAAATGATCAAAATTCCTAATATCTTGTGTTACAATATATTTATTACAATGGTGCACTTCACCCTTTCCACGGTTTCCTATAATTTCATAATAAGGAAGGTCGTCCGATTCGCGTAATATTTCCTTAGTACCATCCTGTTGGACGTCATCATTCCTGCAAACGGGCATATAGCAATTTCTGATTGATCGCGCCTGTGTGCCACTACATAATTGACCGTTCCTGGAAGTGAATATTTGGCAGGCGCGAAAACGATGACTACTTTATGGCGATACAATTTTACCAAAATAACGGAGAAACGTTCACATGTTTGTGAACCAAGCATGTGGGAGTGACTGTATCAGCAATGAAATGATTACCGCAGCATATCCATACCTTGGATCAGCTGCTTTGTTTATTTAACAAAATATTTTCAAATGGTTATTTTCCGAAAATATGGCCAACTGGACTTATTGTCTCTATACATAAGAGCGAAAGCATCCTTGATCCATATAATTACAGGGGAATAGCCTTGAACAGTTGTATAAGCAAACTATTCTGCTCTATTCTTAATAACAGAATAGTTGGCTTCACTGACAGCCAAGGGATAATATCCAAATCCCAGCTGGGCTTCAAAAATGGCAGCAGGACTGCCGATCATATCTTTGTGATAAAAACCCTGATAGACAAGTATGCTCACAAAAGAAATGGCTACACGCCTGCTTTGTAGATTTCAATAAAGCTTTTGATTCAGTCTGGCATGAGGGTCTTTTCCTGAAGCTACAAAGAGCTAGTATATCTGATAATATCTACAGAGCATGTGTCTTCACAGCCAGTCTCGTGTTGAGACAGCAGCATGTATGAGTGATTGTTTCCCCGTTACTAGGATTGTGTGCCAAGGCAATGTACTAAGTCCTATCTTATTTAATATATACATGAATGACCTGTTGACACAAGCTGACAGCCCAAGTGGAAGTTCTTCACGTGTGTGGAATACTTATGTTCCGAATTTGGCATATGCTGATCATATTGTATTGCTCTCACTAAATAGTGATGATTTACAACAAAAACTTGATAATCTTGGTGAATTTATATCTGACTGGGGTCTATCAGTTTTGGCTGTAGTAAGAGTAGTAACGAGAAATTCCATATCGGCTGTCACCAGATCGAATGTGTAAATAAATACAAATATCTTGGTATTATATTACACAGTAATGGCCAATTCAACTGTGCCACTAACAATCTTGCATAAAGAGCAAAGAAAGCATTATTCTCTATGAGAAATGCGTTTAACCCTACAGAACTAAATATCAATCTAGCTAGTAGATTATTTGATTGCCTTATCCAGCCTATACTATTATATGGTGCTGAGGTGTGGGCTGGTTATATCCATTAAGCTGCACATATGAATGCTATAGAGAGTCTGTTGGACAGGGTTAATGCAAGCGAATCGGTCCATTACCAGTACTGTAAACGAGTACTTGGCGCACACTCTAAATCGGTAAATTTTGCTGTATTGGGTGAATTAGGGAGATACCCTGTTAAGCTTTTGGCGATTTTGAATAGTGTGAATTATTTTGTACACATTATAAACTCTGATCCCACCTCAATACTGTATAATGCCTATCTTGAACAAATCGAGGAATGTAGATTGAGAAACTGTAAAAACTTGATTTACTATATCAAAGGCGTACTAAGTGAGGTTGGTTGCTATCACCTCAGGGAAAATCAAAGTTGCAAATCTCGAAAACCGACACTTAATTACATTAAAAAGGTTCTATTTTCTAAGTTTTCTACTTTATGGTATGACAAACTGTCAACCTTTAGCAAAATGGAAACATACTGCCGCCTAAAAACGAAGTTTCAAACCGAAGATACAGTAATCTCAATCGAAAATAAGAAACATCGTGTCTCAATGTTTCAGTTAAGGATTAGCGCCCATAAGCTTCAAATAGAAAAAAAGGCGATATCACGGGATCCCCAGGGAGAACCGTTTATGTACGTTTTGTAAAGTTATTGAGAATGAGACCCATTTCACGTTAGAATGTTCTACATTTGTAACTGAACGAGAAGTATTGTTCAGATCTATCAGTCCCTTTATTGCAAGGGCTTCTACTGGTGCAGACATTTCGGACCTTATTATGTTAATGTCATCTACAATTCAACCTGTAATAAATGCAACAGCCAAATTCATCCATGAATGCTTTGCACGTTTGTAACGGTTTATCAATTTAGGTCCAGTTGTCACCCCTTCCAACTTTGATATAGCAAGTAGTCCCAGTCTAGATTTATATCCAATTATTTTTATGATGACACTTTCTTCGTAAGATTGCCAAGAGTCCAAATAGGTGTGATCCCCTTTGCCAATTGATGTTTAATGTTTTTATGTATATGTTCAACTTGTGTTGTAAATGTCTTCTTGTGTTTTAATATGTAATATGCCTTTAGCCTTCGAGCAAAGGAGTGCAATAAACATTCTTCTTCTTCATGTCTAACAAAAAAATCAGTTCGTTTGATTTTTCTGGATCGATGGTGAATCGAACTTGAGTTTTCCAGAAAAGTTGGAGGATTGCGCGCCTTTTCGTTTCAATTTCCATAGTTCACGCGTCTCCTGAAACAATGGCACGAGTATGTCCATTCAATACATATATACTTTTACAGGGGTTTTGTTGAAGATTTTACAACTGTTAACGGCCGAAGAGTCTGTTTTCTGCCGCGCTGAATATAGATAGGTGTTAACTGACCCCCAACAGAAAATCATCTCAATAAATGTTTCAAAAATATCAAAATAGACATGCGAGCACATTTTGAGGAATCATAAATTCATTTTTATTTAACCGATCGTCGTAAGCTTTCTCAGGCTGATATTTCAGTATACATTCTTCAAGAAAAATATATTTTTTGCAGGTTTTGGATAGAAACATATCAGCTTGAAGTTTTCCACATGTAAACATTACATATGCTTTTATCTAGACTTTGATAAGATCTCTAGTGCACTTCACAGGTCCGAGGAATTCATTTCTTCTATTACAATACATATTTTCTACATTACACGGCTTTCTGTAATTTGCCGACGTGAAATAATCTATTCTGTATACCATAGGACTTGTACAGAATAATTAGGTAGTTTTCTAGCATAACTTGCACGCTTACACTTAAACTGTGGGCTTACTAGCCGTTAAATTGGGGTCTGCCTTTACGAAACAATGCTACATTGTATGCTTGTATGCTTCGGAAAGTGGATACTAAATCTGATCAGCTGATTGCATTCTGTGGGCTCTCTGTCACAGAATCGACCTGCGTGCATGGTTTGATGAGATTTGTCAGAGTAGATAAAAGATATTTAAACAAGACTGGGAATGCATTGCACATGTAGTATTCATTTTCCGGCTTCAGACATAATCGTCCAATGGAAATAATCGATCGTGTTCAAACGGTCGCCAGTTTGTTTTCCGCCCCCTCCCCCTCCCACAGTCGATTGTAATTCCTGGCTAGTAGCAATGTTATCTGACTGTACAGTAGCTCCTGTCGCAAACTCGCGACGATCGTCCAGCGGTCTTTATTTGGACGTTTACAGCAATTTAGTAGCTGTGGTTCAAAATTAGATAGCATTCAATTTGTGATCAGATCATATTTCATCGTAATCAGCAATTTTAGACGCCAATGAATATTGCAAAGGTGGGACTTCTCATGTTTATTTCGTGAGGAACAACATGTAGGGAGTAAGTTGCTCACAAGCTATATTTTCATCACGAATTGTTCACAACGATAGTTGGATGTCCACAAAATCTTCGGCTGGATAAAGTCGTTTTGCTCGGCTGTTGACGCATCGCCCAATATAAATTCCTCTCACCTCATATATTTCTGTACTATGTCACTGACAAAACGTGTAATTAATGATCTTCTCTGCTATCACTTCAGTAAACATACGATTACATCTGATATCGGCGATATTTCATGTAATCGTTTCTGTACTCTTTACCTTTCCAGATCCAACCGGCCCAGTTACGACAATTAGTTCACCCTGTAAAATACAATTCATGTAGACGGCATAATACTAAAACTTTGCGATAAAGCCCAATAATTAATTTATTGTCCAACAATATACATGATGTATTGTTGAATTGTTATTTGAAGTATATATGAGGAATCAGCCTGAAATTTCAATGGACAAAAAGTAAAGATAATTGGTAAGTATGCAACGCTAACAATCAGTGTGGAACAAATATGTTATGGCAAATAGGGCAAATATGGCAAATAATTGACAGGTTTAATAAGAAGATATTCTTACCAGGAAGGTACTTATATTTGAAATCCAAATCCGATATTCGCGTATTTTATGCAAATGAAAATTTGTGATGTAACCAGGTGAAGTCAACTTGAGGAGCTATCTTTATTCTGGAATATCCGCAGAGCTATCGTTTCTGATTTCTTAGTCCAGAGATTGTTCATTTATAGCATTACACAAGTTGTAAAAGTTTAATTTGATGAAAAGTCCAACTATTTCAAAAATGTATTTACCCTAGGAACAGGTTACTACATTGTAAGGGCTTTGTTTCGTAATTCCCACCGATTATGAGATTGTAATTACTGAATATTCAACTGTAAGTGTATTTAGATAGATGTACAACAGTATATTCGGTAATAAAAAAATGAAGGACGAACAATTATAGATATTTACCAGAGTTAATTAATCGGTAAGCATTCAACGTTACGACGCACAATTAATCCGAGTAAAATCCGCGAGGGTAAATGTTTGAGAGGCTTCACGAGCTTCGAAATTTGAAATGCTCGACATAGCAGTTACTCCAAGTACTAAGATACTTCACCAGGACGAGGATCGGTCATATATCAATAGGCTTTTTGAACAGTCTTCGTGACATCGTGACCTTTCCCAGTATGCTTATATTTGAGCGAATGAAATGTCAGACAATGTGTTGCATATTTCGTCTCTTCTGATTGTTTTGAATCCACATGTTCGTCACAGGATTTGTTTTGCTTTAAGAGACGCCCACATGTGATAGCTCAAGTAATAGCTGTACTGCCCAAATCCGAATGCAGGGCTGGAAAAGGAATAATAATACCCACTTGCTGATTTATTCTCGTGGGAAGGCGCATGGCTGGTTCGAGCCAAATATTCACTGAACACGGCAATGCCATCCAAAGTCACCGACACAGTGTTTCCGTCCAGAGGTAATCCCCATTCTAACATTCTTAAATTCAGTTGTTTTCCGTTGCAAATCGAATCTGTTCGGAGACGCCCAATGTGATACGAAATCAAACAAACAAATAGGCTTTGCAAATGAAGCAATTAAAAAGGAGTTTATCCAGAAGTCAAGCAAGGACGTTTTGAGCTTATAGATTAGAAACGCTGCTCGACAAATTATCACTTTTTTTTTAACCATACCTCTCAATTTTTTCTAATTTGTTTTATGCTTTTGCAGACATAGGCTAAAAACAACTAGCAATTAGCACATGACTGGCATACACCAAAATACAATTTTCGTACTTAAATAGGCATTTGAGTTGTGAAAATTATTAACACCACATTAACGAATACTTACAGCGTTTATCGTTACAGAGACATTCTTTATTTGGAATTCGGACATCTGAAAGCATAATGAAAATTACCTTTCTTCGCATTTTCATCGAATTATTACAACATTTATAAATGAAGTGAATTATATAAAGTTGCATAAGGTTCCGGTGCGACAATAATGGTTTACGTTGGCATCAGCTAGGCTGTGTTTAATTGTAAATTTTCTATTTCGTTATATTCCCTCATAAGGAAAAAGGTATACACTCATTCACTATACATTGTATACATGAAAATAAGTGATATTTGTGTTACTTTGCTAATGTTATATACATTCTGGGTTGATTGTCTTTGAAAACGTCATGCCGATTCATATACGTAGGCCCGTCAATCATTATTTGCCCTACGGACCTGCATACATTTTTTTTTATATATATATTTACACAGTTTCAGTAGTATATTTTTATCCTTCTCGTGTCACAAGTGTCATTTTTCTATAATTTGGTCTTACGTATTCATGAATGGTTAAACATTCTCTGTAAATCGTTAGATTCTGGCAAAAGAAAAGAAAATAAACTCATCTCCTACAATTTGACAATTACAAATATTACAATACCTTTCATTTGGTGGAATTTTCGCCATAGTAAATCGATCAGTTTCAATCGAGATCCAATGATTTGTGGTTCTAAATTTTGTAAGTATTTTCCTCGAGGTTTCATGTAAAGTTGTTAAGTACTGTCCAAATTCAAACTCTTTTTAATAAACATTGTATATTTTATCCTAGTTGTCGGTAATAATATTACCTTGTGCGTTAATGTTTTATTGCTTTAACACCGACAATTAAATAGCTCTCTTATCTTTTTTACCTTTAAATATATTGGCCATATCGCTCTGCCTCTCCTGAATCAATTGATCTTGTAAACATCCTTCGAGTATTCTTAAAAAGCCTTCTATTTCAAGTCATTGAGATGGTCTTACATTGTTGAAGCAGTTTGTAGGATATTTATTTTATTTCGTTCAGCCTGGGGCTGTGATTTTCCAATAATATCGGTTTTACACTATAAATAAAGTACAGAACTGTGTGGTATCATCTTCGATCATCTCCAACAAGTATGATATCAATCGTATTTTCCCTTTTAAACTCATTGGGAACGTACCTAGTTCATCAAGGACCCTCGCTCGGGGTGTACACTTTTATACCTAAAACTTTCTCGGTGAAATGTCGTTGTGCTTTATCTATATCGTTCTGGTTTCCCAGGTCTCCAGACTTCCCAACCGTATAACAATGTTAGCTGGATAATCTTTTGAGTTAACCTTAAAATAGTTTGATAGTGTCATACTCTCAGGTTTTCGTTTTCTTCTAGTATTGAACACAACTGTAAAGGCTAGACGAGCCATGCTTTGGTTTGTTTCCTTTCTGCGAAGTTCATGCATTTTTTTTTAATATATTGACGTTTTAATTCACATGTCGCAGTAAAATATAATGCATTTAGGCTCTTTTGAATGTCTTCAGTTGATTCAGCCAGTGCCACATTGCCATGGGCATAGAGAAAACAATCCAAACAACAAAGGTGATAGATTATCGCATTGTCCCACATCAATATTACAAGCAAATGTTTTCTCTGCTGTTATAAATGCATTTGATAATGAGGGTCGCTCAGCTGTTCTTGTGACTTTATTACTTTTATTACACCTATGGCGATAGTGGTTAACCACAGGAAACGTGTTTCAGACAGTTCTAAGGGTTACCGACGAGACACATAAATGGGACAAATTCTCAGTAGCTTATAAGGAACGGCGTTAAATATACAATGGATTCGAACAGTGGTAGCAACATATTTCATATTGAAATCAACTTATTATCACTAAAATACACACATTCGTGCCAATTCTAACAGATATTGTGTAGCCTTCAATACAATCATGGTACTAAACCGGCACAACACAATTTTTTGTGAAGTCATTAGTAGGGAATAAACGCGGGTCCTAGACCAGGATTTGATCTCCGGAAATAGCTGTACACGTCATTCGGTTATTTATACCTTATGACATCATGTCACGTTATCCCACGAACCTATATATAAGCGCCCTTGCCTACCGTCATCCACCTAATTTTACTACATATCTATACATATTCGGTTATTTATACCTTATGACATCATGTCACGTTATCCCCCGAACCTATATATAAGCGCCCTTGTCTACCGTCATCCACCTAATTTTACTACATATCTATACATATTCGGTTATTTAGACCTGATGACATCATGTCACGTTCTCCCCCGAACCTATATATAAGCGCCCTTGTCTACCGTCATCCACCTAATTTTACTACATATCTATACATATTCGATTATTTATACCATATGACATCATGCCACGTTCTCCGCCTTGTACAAGATGTTTTTATTTCATCAGAACCTCTAATTTTGAGATGAAATTATGATCATGTTACGATAGTCACATGTTCTGTATATAGAGCAATATGTATTAAATATATGGTAATACGAGAGTTGTCCCTTCATTCTATTCTAGAGTTCATCTGATAAACGTTTTCTCAGGTGAACGCTCGTAACCCACGCTTCTTGAAAATCCACTTCATCTCCATTCTGTAGCTTTTTACACGTGTTCATGATTTCACCCATGATGCGATCCTTCTCCTGGAGAGCGTGTAGATTTGACACTGTGCTGAGGACTGCTTCTCGTAGCGACTCTTTCATTTGCGGTGTAAAGTCCTCCTCCGCCAAACTGATAGCCTGACTCTCCGTGTATCCCTCGTTCATATACTTAAGTTTCTTCTCATTGATAGAGTCACTATACGCTAGTCGTGTAGGAATACCGAATTGTTTCCTCCATATTTTACGTAACACAGTTTTAGGAGTTTTAGCGTTTGGATACCCATTATCTCCTGCTACGTGTGATCTTTTGACGCTTCTTCTACATCCTGTCTGCTCTGTGACTTTGAACCAGGGTGGTATTTGTTTGGTGTATAGACCATCGCCTCTCTGGATATTTGTGAGGATATTTTTCCCGAGTCGTTGCGATTCCGGTGTGCTCGGTTTTAGGTTTATGAACATAGAACCATATGGGGTTGAAATGGCATCTTCGTATACCTTCATGAAGTAATCGAGATGGGTTGGGTATATACGACGACCCAATAACGCGATTTGTTGTTTGTCGATGGGGTTGTTGAATAAAACCACGTATTGGCAGTTTAACGCGATATCCCTTGAAGCATTCCCCCTCTCGAACAAGTTTTGCACTATATAGATAACAGATGCGTTGTCATGGTGAGATCCTTTGGTGAAGAGGTCGGATATTCTCGTGTCGTTTTTCGCTTCTGTCATGAGATCGTCTATGATGATTAGACTCCTCACGGTGGGATTAAAATAAGCGTCAGCGCCAATATGGTGTGGTATTCCTAGGACGAACTCTATCTCCGGCATCCTCTTCGACATTTCTTCGTAAAGAGGTTGCCATTTACCATAAGAGTAGATAATTCTCTGCGGTGTAGGTTGAACATATTCTGTAATACCTCGCAATAACTTATCTACCCATACACTCTTTCCACTAGCGATAGGACCAAAAACTTTCATCCTAAATGGATGTACTAATTTCGTTGTTGTATAATCCATGATTGTTAAAAACTGTGTTGATGTGTTGCAAGCGGAAGATAAACTGATTATAAATCACTTATACCACTCCCTAAGTATGCTTTCGCGCTTGGAGCTTCTACCGGATGGTCTCGATGTCCTCTTGGCGAACCCAGCTCGCGAATTTGATAGGCCAACCCATGTATGTAACCAGCTTTTCGACTCTACCTCTCCTCCGTCGCGTCTTGAGAACATCGTCTATACGCCATAACGCGTCGGGATCTTTTCTGACTCGCTGTAGTTCATGTTTATAAAATGTCCCCTGTACGCCCTCGTCCATAAAATCCTTGAGTTCGTATACGGCTATGCCTCGCCTCCGGAATCGTTTAGCAATTTTGAAGAGTTCCTCCGGCCATTTAGCTTGATAGTCTCTTTGGAAGGCGTACCTCATGTGAGAGATTCTCACGGTATCACCGATATTCAATGTGAACGTTTGTTTTCGACCTTGTTTCGCTGTGTCAACGTACATTTCCTTCCATAGGAGCGCCTCGTTCCCACTGTTAACGTCTGAAGGACTTCTGTTGCGTAGAGATGTGTGCGGTCGTTTGTTGTAATCGCGCACCAGGTCTTGTAAGACGTCTAAATAACGGTAGCTTTGCTTATGGGTGAAATATCTGTATATACTATTGTTCATGGTCCTGATGACTCTTTCCGCATAATTTGCTTTCTTTTCATTATGGGTAACGTAGAAATGAATGTCTTTCTTCCTCAAATAGGCTTTTACCCATCGGTTGTTGTACTCGCTTCCTTTATCGAAACGAAGATATTTAGGTTGTCTCCCCTCAACCAATATTTGGTCGAGTCCAGAAATTATAGCCCTATGCTGTTTATTGGGAAGAGGGATAACCCATAAATATCGCGAGAAGACGTCTATGGCGAACAGGAGGAACCGCACGCCATTGTTATGCTCGGAAACATTCGACACATCTGCAAGATCGGTATCCCAAAGATCGTCAATACCCGCCGTGACGACCTTGTTTCTCCTGAAGGTGTATCGAACGGGCTTTTGTAAACTGTAGGCGTCCTGGTCGCTCAACCACTGCGTCAAATCTTTAAACGTTACGTTATATCCCTTATCCTTCAATAAGGCGTGTGCTTTAGAAGGCCACGTGAAACTAATAGGGTTTTTCGGGTTGAAATAGGCTTGCGACAAATAGGCTCGCCAACCGTTCGCATCCATACCTATCGACTAGAATGATGACTAGAGAGATTGACATCCCCTTACATAAAATAAGGAACCAATGCGTGCGTGGTTTACAAAACCATTTTTATTATGAAGAAAGTAAATGATCTAGCAACTACAATACGTAAGAAGTGGATTATATAAACAATGAGGAAAATATCGTCTGACAAAGTTGTATACATAACAATCGTTATGACAATGGTTCTGATCGAAATCCGTCACGATACTGGACAGGGATATACCCCGTATAAGCTGAAGTAAGACATATATACAATAGTGACCGCAAGTAAAAGAGTTATCTCCTTGAAGCTGTCTATCGCTGTAATAATGGAATTTACTATTGTTTTCGAGAAATTTTACAAACTGGTTCGAATAATATTCCGGGGGATGTCCTAGGGAATTGAAAAATGTTCCTTGCTGGTCGCGCAAATAAAACACTACCCAGTTCCTTGCTGGTCGCGCAAATAAAACACTACCCAGTGTTCTCCGGGGAGATTCGCCACGTCGGTATTCACGATATAAGCTGCTGGTGTTCGTACCACATGGTTTGGAACTTTGTCAGCCGGGTACACGCCGCGTACGTATGCATCCAGCGTACGGTCGCTGTGAATGATGCAAAGAAGTTCGTCCGTATTCATGGTGTAATGGAGACGATGTTACGAGACTTATCCACCTCGAACAGTGCTGGAAATTCGGCATAGGCAACGCAGCTCACGTTTTCGGGCAATGGTTCCTTGAAGGTTGCTTCCAGACGTACGTTGCCTAGTGTTAAGAGCTGAAGGTGGTCTTCTGCGGCGTAGGAGGGGTCGAGGTTGAAGGCGTAGAGGGTAGAGCCGTTATGATAATCAAACCAGGTTATAGAATTACCGAAGTTATCCCCGGTACGTCCTATGCTATCGAACAAGCTCAGATAAGCCGATGTGAATGAACTCTTCGAGAACGAGTATACCGCGTTCTCAGGAAGTGACCCGGAGTCGTTGCACCGTCAATATTCACCGAGAGATTGGCCAGTTTGAAGTGTTGAAAGTTTAGGGGGTTCTTTTTATAATCCCCCGCGACGGCTTTGGACGATACGAATCCTATCACCAGTCTGCTGGGGTAGACGGATAAAAACATATTATCCCAGCGGAAGAGGGTCTGTCCCGCGGCTAAGGAAGCCATTTTGGTCTCCGTCCTCACGTACGGATATTTGGCAGATGTATTTTCCAAGATCTTGGCATGTCCCAATATCACACCGGGGTTTACGCGAACTTTCTGAACTTTCAGGCTGATGTCTTGTATCATCAGTTTATACATCTGATTTTCTTCGCCCGACATCATGATGAACTGCGGTGTGGAGCGATACATTTTGATGTATACATCCACATTGTTCAGCAAGTAGCGCTGCTGTTTGAAAACGTCTTGCATGAAGTTTCCTTCCATTTCGAATAAATTACTCTCCGCGATGAATCTGCTTCTCTGTGTAAGCCCGACATTTCCTCCTGTTGCGGGATCCGTGGAATTCAGATTAATACCTTCATCAGCTACATATAGTTGAGGGAACAGCTGAGTTGTTTTAGCGTCTTCACCGAAATTCATTAGCGTTTGAATGTACGCTTTATACGGGTAACTGTTGTCCATGACCGTCATAAGCTTAGGGGGAGAACGTGACATGATGTCATAAGGTATAAATAACTGAATATGTATAGATATATAGTAAAATTAGGTCAATGACGGTAGACAAGGGCGCTCATATATAGGTTCGGGGGAGAACGTGACATGATGTCATAAGGTATAAATAACCGAATATGTATAGATATGTAGTAAAATTAGGTGGATGACGGTAGACAAGGGCGCTTATATATAGGTTCGGGAGATAACGTGACATGATGTCATAAGGTATAAATAACCGAATGACGTGTACAGCTATTTCCGGGAGTAAGAGGAGGAGGAGTAGTATGAAATAGAGACAAACCAATACGATCATTATAAAATAATCGCTCTATTCATAATAGCACTGCTTTACAAATAATGAAGGAATCAGCTTATATGAAATACATCACCTTTGTTGTGGCTATCACTTTAACATCTAATGTTTATCTACTAATATTTCTACTGGAGTCTTTATTCGGAATCGATGTTTTCGGAATCTTCGCTGTCACTACTTTCCTCATAGTCGTTATTATTACTAACGCTATCAACCAACTTATCGAATAAGAATTTCCGCATCTTAATCGTCTGTCTGAGTGCTTCGTCGTAGTCCATGTCGTATAACGTTTGTATACACCTCGTTGTTTTCAAAATCTCGTTATGAATATAATCAGTTTGTAGTTTTTGTATGTTCACAAGCAGTTTGTAGTATGTTTGACGTAAGGTCTTCATCATCGATGAAATATAATCCTGCGTAGCGTTTTCATCAGACTCATCCTCGTCATAACCTTGGCTTATATATTGCTGTTTTCTCTCATCAATCTCAACCCTGTAATCTCTTGCGATAGGTTTACCGAACATCTCTTTCCACACATTATATTTGACCCGTTTCCGCAAATGGGTAGGTTGATCTATTTTCCTAGGATGGATGATTTCTTCATAGTTACAACACTCGTCATCTGAAGGGTATTTCCTCTTTCGAAGCTCAATTCCATTCCCGCTCATATGGATCATCTGCCTCTGCTGGGACTCGTCATCATCTTCATTCTGTTTGAACCACGGTGCATCTGTCTTCGTATGTAATCCCTCTCCCACTTGATCATTCCTCTTAGCGGAAGATGGCGAATCGTGATATTGTATCACGTTTGAGAGAGGAACGGGTATGCGTTGAAATTGTGTTGATGGATTATGAATTGGGGGTGGGCGAGGCAGCAGTTGCCCTTCTTCCTTTACAAGTTCCTCGTCGCCTGGTATTACATTGGTAGACAGTCTGTCATTTTCCGCTGTATGGGGTTTTAAATCGAGGAACAGATATCCGTACGGACGAGATGTGGCTTCGTGAAATTTTGCTATAAAATGTGTCATATCCCGAGGAAAGATCCGTCTCCCGAACGTGCAAATTTGCTGTCTATCAATAGGATTATTGAATAGAACGAAATACTGACAGTTTAGCGTGATATCTCGAGATGCCTTGCCTTGGAGGAAGAGATTCTGAGTCAGATAAATTATGGATAAATTTCTGTGATGCGAACCTTTGGTGAATAGGTCGGCAATTTTTTCTTCGCGCTTTACCTCACCCATCAAATCGTCCAGAACAATAACGTTGGTTTGGTCGGGATCGAAGTAATACTTTTCACCTACGTCATGAGGTATGCCGGGGAGAAAGTTGACATTTTCCAGACGTGTAGATTCATAGGCTGACTGCCATTGACTGTAACACCATACGATGCGTGTTGGAGAGGGATAGATATTAGCACGCTCCAAAAATTTCATTAACCATGATGTCTTCCCACAACCAGTCGGGCCGCTGACGATCATAGTAAATGGATGTTCTAATGCTCTTGAGTGAGCCACAGATCGAATGTCCTGATTACGTTTATGTTCCGCTATTATTGGTTGAGTCCCCAATTGGTGTATAAGTTGATGTCTGATCAGGTAAAACGTTGGACTGGACATCATTACATTTTTAACACAGATGTACAATGTGGACACTTTGCATTGGCCAAGTATCTACCACATGAGAAATCACCGAAGATTGAAGAAATAAGAAATCGCTTAATAAATGAACTTGTCTTTCAATTCAAATGACAACACCAGTATTACCAGTCCACTAAGGTCCATTCCACACACCAGTCACTTGACCTGTAATGACCTTGCTATTTTCAGGTTTTGTCATGAAACGGTCCTGAAAAATTATTGCGGGAAAAATAAAATTAACTCCTCCATTTCCATGGGATGCTCGGATTAACGAACGGTATATGTGCTGTGTTTGTGCCTTAGTTTAACATCCCATTCATTGCGTTCAATAAACAAATATATGCGGAAATAAGGCATAATTTACTTTGAAGATGTGTTGGAAGAGAGGGAAGAGAGGGGGGTTGGCGATATATTTGAATATATTCCAATTGAAATTATCGGGCTGAAACTTACCACGCTATACTTCTGGTAGTTTACCCATTTTGCATGTGCCCATGATATTTGGCACCTACGATTATGCAAATACGTGTAGGTTGAAAATGACCACAAATAACTTAAGCTATAAAGCCTGAAAGTTGTCCGCTCTTTCTTTCGTTGTATTTATGCGGTTACGCGTTTGGTATGATTGGGGTTTAATAACCTTACACGGTTCAATCGTCTTTATGTTGACCACAATATGATAAACTACAAATTCACAGAGTGCCATCTTTTAACTTTTTGTCGTTAGGGAGGGAACGTAAAATGTTTGGTAGGGTTTACCTGAAAACTTAAGAAAAAATACTTTCGAACCACAAATCCTTGGCTCCCGATTGAAACTGGTCGATAGACTTCACCGAAAAAATCAGAAGATGAAAGGTGTTGTCGCCTGTGTAATTGCCAACTGATAGGAGAGGATGCATGTGTATATTGTTGAATAAACCTACTCGAATTATCTGGCCAGAACGTGATCCTGTAGCTCTACTAGATTGGTCTTAACAGAACATGGTATATGGCAATTTGTTTATTAGTTGCTTAGGTAAGTGGTCCATAGTAGTCAATTAAGCATAGCGCCAATTAGGCTATTGTTAAACTTTAAATGAGCGTTTTGATAAACCTAGCAGCGTGATTCAATGTGTGTATATAGCTATATCGCATTTCTCCCATTGCTCTAAGCTAGATAAATTCCGAAGCTTTTCATCCAAACATCACCTATTCCATATACGAGCTTTCATTGAACCCACCCACTGCCCTCAGGGGTATGTCCCCACCCCATCTGGGCCGACCCTCATATATTCTATATCTATAGGTTAGCCAGGTGTTTGAACGGACATGAATATCCCTACCACGTGACGTAAATCAGAACCAACCTCGCAGGAACACCCAAAGGAGCCGCAGTGATTAAATAATATAGGCAGATTGCGTGCCCTTTCTATACTACTCATCGCGCACTACTCATCGCACCTGCGCCGTCGACCCATTCTACTGTAGGGTGCAAGCCTGGCCCATGGAATCTCAGGTAGTGAAAACCCCAGGTCTCTCGCCCCACCCTGTACTGCGCCACACCTATGCGACCCGCTGTGTCCTTTCTATACTGTTCATCACGCATGCGCAGTCGACCCATTCTACTGTAGGGTGACCAAGGGATCTCATGAAGTAGGAGGAGGAGGAGTCAGACACGCCACGGATTAAGAAGTGAAACCCACAAGGCTCTTGCCTCCCTGGCCTGCTTCTTTAATAGTATGAGTAAAGCGGAGTAGGAGGAGGAAGAGGAGTAGGAGGAGTAGGACACGCCACGGATTATACTAGGGAGATATATTTAAACGCATTGAGACTCACCGTTTTGTCTGTAGATCTCAGTAATCCCACAGTTATTGCCGCATCGCTTTCGTCGTTCCCATACTCGCAAGTGTCCTTGTATCTCATGTCTTCCGCAGTAAACCAACTGGCGTAAATCCCTGTGATAGTAATATCACCCTGCTGACCAGATCTCCCTCTACTCTGAGCAATATTTCGCAATCTATCGGACTGGAGTTCGGGCAGCGTCAGGAATTTCTGTTTGTGAACAAAAGCAACTCGGAAATACTGTTATGGTTATGTGTTAAATGTGTCGTGCAGATGAGTAGTAATGTAGTCTCAATGCATTAGCATACGATTTTTTCCGATTTTTCTTTTCTTTCCAGCCAGCGAAGCTTAACTATTAAATCTATCCAGGAAGACGATAATGAGATACATATTATGATAGTGGTCGTACATGGTGTAGAGTTGGTCATAATCTCTGGATAAAGGGTATAGTATCCAATATTACAATATGTTTTTTTTGTTTCATCGCAGTGATTTTACGATATGCCACATGTATGTCTGCATAATAATGGGAAGGAATAGCGAGGGTAGTAGGAGGAGGAGCGGGGGGGAGGGGGGAGATGGAATAACGTTTTTGTTCTGTCCATCGACTCGACGCCAGTGTCGGCATAGGCGCCACACTGAGCTTATCAGCGTAATGTCTCGCTAACTACTTCAATATTTAAACTCATGTCTGACCCAATCTGTTAGGTCACAATACATGGCGTCAAATTGAGGTTACATTGGTCTTTTCATCACAATATCTCATGAACTACTGAACTAATTGAGTTTTAAATTAAAGTCTTCGGGGTTCCAAAGAGATCAAATGGTGGCTGTGACCCATGTTTGGCCTAAGTTTGAAGATCAATGTTTTAGCTCCGTGACATCAATCCAAGCCTGTCAGCGTAAAATCTTCTCGTGTAAATGTTTTGAAAGGAGTCCATGACCAGATTTAAATGACAATGACCAGAGGGGTTATGAAACTTTTCATACGACATTTAGAAACTTCATGGTTCGAGTAGATGTGAAAAGAAACATGATTTATGGGATGTTTATGTCGTTTTGCTTATAATTTTGAAACAGGCTCCCATTTTGGGGGAAATGACATTTGCGAAAAAGACGACCCAATAAGATGATTTCGAAAGGATGCCCATATTAGGAAAAGATCTATCACGAGAAGTAGCTCTGGAAGAATTCTCGGAATATAAATTGTGTTGATTTAACCCTACCAGGCTTGGGGGGAGGGCAAAATGGCCTACGTACCAAGAAACCTTCCGAGAAACCTTCTGTGCTATATCCGGAATTACAAAAAATTGAGAGCTGACACTCCGTGACTTTATATTTTATTTTGGGATTGCTTGCAGAACTCATGAGTAAATTCAAGATGGCGTCCTAGTGGAGTACCAGAAAAGTGATGTTTTCGTCATTTTTCCTCAAAATTTCTGCTTTCCATCGATGAAAAGTGGTAAAAACTATTTTATTTAACACCATATTACTATTTACTAATTTAGCATGCAGTTTTTGCGGAGCAATTGCATAAATAAGAAATATAAAAAATCTGACTGAAAAATCGTCCAAAAAATGCCGTTTTTGAAAAGGGCCATTTTGGATTTTTTTCACATTTTCTATTAGAGCTTTACCCAAGAGTATAATGTGGAAAGATTTAGCTCCATAGCTGAAGGGGTAAGACAAATGATTAGGGTGGGGGCATTTTGGTCTCACTTACAAGCCGGATAGGGTTAAAATATCTCACCTGAATTCTGTGTAACGACTGAAATATTTGTAGCACATCCTCAAGACTCACAATGGCCAATCGACTGCTATACTGGAATATTTCCAGCCATCCAATTGCGGGAATCACAGATGATGATGGTAAGCTTATTCCTAGCCACCAGCTTCCAACGAATATGGCAAATATCATCAGTCGGCCAAGGATGCTTGAAAGGCAGAAATTTATACCACGCAGCACAGAGGCCTGTGCAAGAAACCGAGTTTCCTCTCTGTATAATAGACAGTGGTGAGATGTATATCCAATGCTTTTCATTTTGGTTTGTCAATTAACAGGCTTGTATTTTGACTACACAATATGATAAACTAATGATTCGCGGATTTTCGGCTTTCAGTGTTTTGCCGTTTCGGGGAGAGGAGAGAAAGTTTGGCTGGAGTGGCTATAATGCCCACCTACCCAGGTCAGGTAGGGTTAAGGATTCGCGAACGCCATCGATGTCGGACTGAAAAAAATCTATAGAGTTCTGAATTTTAAATTGATAGAGATATACACCTCGCTATGATAAATATTTCAACCGTTATTAATGACTTGATATGAAGAACAATGACAGTATAATGCAGTTTTTGGGATAAAAATGATACCTTCGTAACTTCTCTATCCTGGCGGTGAGCGAGTCCTCCCAGCAAAACATCTTCACAATCTTCATTCCAAAAATTATCTCCTTCATGGTTGCAATTCTCCGATCGCCCCAGTAACCTATTGCCTTTCTGGAAAAAAAATGTATCAATCAGCGCATTGTAATGATTCTTCACGGAAAAGCTATGATTAGATGGATTGCCTTCCCATTTTTTTCACATGCGCATGTGCGAAATATCAAGTTTCCATTTCCGAAATGCTAGTGTAAAACGATCTAGTAGTAGCAACGCTACAGGGTTCCGGGGAGTTTCTGGGGTTATAAACTTGAGACCTTTGTGCATTGAGGCCAATCAAAATTCAGAATTTATCTAAAACACTTAACCCACCAATCAGTAGCTTTATCTAAAACATTGCATTCACCAATCAGTAGCTTCATCTAAAACACGGAATTCACCAATCAGTAGCTTTATCTAAAATACTGAACCCACAAATCAATAGCTTTATCTAAAACAATGAATTCACCAATGAGTAGCTTTATCTAAAACACTGAATTCACCAATCAGTAGCTTTATCTAAAACACTGAAATTCACTAATCAGTAGCTTTAGCTAAAACACTGAATCCACCAATCAATAGCTTTATCTGAAACATTGAATCCACCAATCAATGGCTTTATCTAAAACACTGAATCCGCCAATCAATAGCTTCAAAACTTGACGATATCCCGTGATGCAATGTTTTTTATGAACTAACTTCCTGATTAAACTCCATTGAATTTTATTCGATAGTTTTTTTACCTACTAGCTTCTTTGTCAAGAGCCAATTTAGTAACCTATTGTTATCGTGTTGTGTTGTAACCGGCGGCCATTTGCATTTACTTTCTGAAATTAATTTTATTTCGCATATACGATTATTTCTTAATTGATTTCTGTCAGGCAGGAGACGAAATGCCCCTCAATAATAAAACAATTCAAGATGACCGTTTTGATGACGTCACAGTGACGTCATTTTCGAAAACGACGTTTTTGGTCGATTTTTCGGTCACATTTTCCGAATTTTTTATTTATGCAATTTCTCCACAAAAACTGCATGATAAAAATGAGTAAATATTAATGTGATGTGAAATAAAATAGTTGTCGCCCACTTTTCATTGCGCAAAAGCAGATATTTTGAACAAATATGACGAAAACATCACTTTTCTGGTACCCCCACGCGGCCGCCATCTTGAATTTGCCCATGATCTTCTGCTCGGGCGGTTAGGCAAATGGGCTCAAAATAACCCCATGACGATAAACTATACAGTCACGGAGTTTCAGCTCTCCATTTCTGTCGTTCCGGAGATAGCGCAGAAAGTTTAGCAGGCGGGTCATTTTGCCCCCCCCCCCTTGCAGGCCTGGTAGGGTTAAATGAGAATATGTTCTGATGTGAAAAAATCGCAATCGTTGTATTTGGCGATACATATCGCATGTTGGCAGCAAAATACGAGAGTAGCGTGCAAGATCTATGGCATTACGTGCAAGATCTGTGGCGTTACAATTCGTAACTTGTGTCTAATTCCGCTTAACCCGGGGTTAGAGGCCGTATGAACCTACGTACTTCAAGATCTCCATGGTGCTCATATGAACAGTCACAATCATAGCGTGACTGAGATACATCATTCTCTAGATAACGACTTTACAACGAATATTATGGATTAAGAATACTGATCAGCGATACGGATTTGATATTTTTAGAACATCATGATGTCTTGCCGGCATCATTAAGAACTGTTGACCGCTTCTCTATTGCAAGAAACAAGCCTGTGTTTATTTATACTATGATTGTCTTTTGAATTTGGTGCAAATACTGTTATATGGAATATGGAATACGTCTTTGGATTATGGACGCGGATATTCTTTAATGGGCGACGGCTGAATTATGAATGACGGACCAGACGCTTGTAATTACGGATTTGGTAAAATCTCAAAATCTGGAATTTTACTTTGCTATAAATGTGTACTTTGAGTGCGACGACAGAAAGTGTAAACAGTGATAGATATCTGTTGATTTAAAACATATTTTTCTGGCAAAGCGCCTTGTGCATGCAAACCTGCTAAAGTTATAAATCTTTAACTATGAAAGGTATATATTGAAACTAGACAGTGTATTGAAACTGAATAATTGTGTTATGATAATTCAGTATGACATCATTTTGATAGGAAAAATAAATCTATATCTTCATTGGGATTCGATCTCGCGAACTAGGCTAAACGCACCTATCCTCTGTCGATTGGGCAATGATGGCCCACTGTTTTCACACGCGTGGATTGTCCCTGTCATAAGCAACCTTCTATCAAGGTGCTGGAGTATAAGCTGTCTTGATAACTTCCAACGGTACGAGAATCTTACAATCGTTCGCCTAACAAGACAAAAATGCTGGCATAGGCAGGGTCATACGGGTACACAAACATAACAGTGAGGCATAGCCGCTATTTTCTTGTCATTCTATCTTTGTTTTATTATTCTGGACAGCACATGTCAACTTTCTCATCCTCGCAAAGGCCTGCTATGTCGTTTGAATAAGTTGGCTTTTAGAGAATCTGGGAATTGCCGGAAGCGTGTGGGCAATTCGTTTCTCAATTATCTTAGGAACTCAGCTGAGCGCCGTTGCCGTTCGCTCGGTGTAGAATAATCAAATGAGGTGTAGAATAATACCATTTTAATAATTGGTTGCCGAATAATCACGTCATTTGGGGTGGAAGTTATATGCAGACTAACATACTGTTAAAATGTTGCATGTATTTACCTTAAGTTTCCGTATTTGTTGGCAATCACTATGTTCAGACATAAAACCATGGCACAAAGAGCGATCCCAAGAAGAAACATTGGCCCGAGTTGTCGATGTAGTAGGTAAAACAGCACAGCTGTTTCCAGTGGAAATACGAACAATGATTTGATCTGATCGACCTGAACAAGAAATAGCATAAAATACAATAACGAGCAATAGATTAAATCAGTATGACTTTTGCACGTCAACAGAAGGTTACTTGCCGACGGGCGGTGGTTCACTCCTCGTACTCCGGCTTTCTTCACCAAGCAAAATGGCAGTCATCATATGAGTGACAAACTTGAGTGTGACATTAAACCAAATCCCCGCCATTCACCAGACAATAATTGACGGCTTCACTAGACAATAATTGACTGCTTCACCAGAAATAATTGACTGCTTCACCAGACAATAATTGACCTCTTCACGAGACAAGACCTGATTGCTCCACCAGACAATAAATGACTGCTTCACGAGACAATAATTGGCTGCTTCAATATACAATAATTGTCTGTTTCGCCAAACTATAATTGACTGCTTCACCATACAATAATTGACTGCTTCACTAGACAATATTTGACTGCTTCGCCAGTCAATATGTGACTGCTTCACCAGACAACAATTGACTGCTTCACCAGACAATAATTGACTGCTTCACCGGACAATGATTGACTTCTTCACTAGACAATAATTGACTGCTTCACCAGACAATAATTGACTTCTTCACCAGACAATAATTGTTTGCTTCGCCATACAATAGTTGACTGCTTCACGATACAATAATTGACTTCTTCACTAGACAATAATTGACTGCTTCGCCAGTCAATAAGTGACGGCTTCACCAGACAATAATTGACTGCTTCACCAGACAATAATTCACGGCTTCACCAGACAATAATTGACTTCTTCACCAGACAATAATTGACTGCTTCACAAGACAATAATTGACTGCTTCACCAGACAATAATTGACTGCTTCACGAGACAATACCTGATTGTTTCACCAGACAATAAATGACTGCTTCACGAGACAATAATTGACTGCTTCAATAGGCAATAATTGTCTGCTTCGCCAGGCAATAAATGGCTGCTTCACCAGACAATAATTGACTGCTTCAATAGGCAATAATTGTCTGCTTCGCCAGACAATAATTGACTGCTTCACCAGACAATAATTAACTTCTTCACCAGACAATAATTGACTGCTTCACCAGACAATAAATGACTGCTTCACGAGACAATAATTGACTGCTTCAATAGGCAATAATTGTCTGCTTCGCCAGACAATAATTGACTGCTTCACCAGACAATAATTAACTTCTTCACCAGACAATAATTGACTGCTTCACCAGACAATAAATGACTGCTTCACGAGACAATAATTGACTGCTTCAATAGGCAATAATTGTCTGCTTCGCCAGGCAATAAATGGCTGCTTCACCAGACAATAATTGACTGCTTCAATAGGCAATAATTGTCTGCTTCGCCATACAATAATTGACTGCTTCGCAATACAATAATTGCCTGCTTCACTAGACAATAATTGACTGCTTCACCAGGCAATAAATGGCTGCTTCACCAGACAATAATTGACTGCTTCAATAGGCAATAATTGTCTGCTTCGCCATACAATAATTGACTGCTTCACCATACAATAATTGCCTGCTTCACTAGACAATAATTGACTGCTTCACCAGGCAATAAATGGCTGCTTCACCAGACAATAATTGACTGCTTTACTAGACAATAATTGACTGCTTCACCAGACAATAAATGGCTGCTTCACCAGACAATAGTTGACTGCTTCACTAGACAATAATTGACCACTTCACTATCTAGATCATACTCACCATGTTCAATTTCTCCACGTCTGTCGATATTAAGTTGGTAATAATTCCCGAGTCTGTTTGTCGCCATGACTTACTGTTTAAATTAATGATCTACAGTGGAAAAATAACATGGGAGTTGATGGATGGTTTATGCACGACATCAGATATCTTCATGCCAAATTACTGAGAAAATCTATGAGCACGTGTGTGATGATTGATGATAAGTTTTTCATAGCATCGGTAATGTGTTACAAGTTTAGTTGAATCCATTTCGCTGTTTGTATTTATCCGTATAACAGAGCGTTTGGAGCCATTTTTCTGGGGTGATACGGTGGACTATCGTCCCTGGAGAAAACTTTTTGAATAGCCCTTAAATAAAATTTGTTTACTTAGTCATCATGATTCACCCGTTCAACAGGGCCTTGTTTTCATTGTCCGACAATCGCGAACCAGGAAATCGTACTCCAGTGACACGCTCGTGTAATTAATCCGATACATTAGTGTTGAGAAATATTCAGAACATGCAACATATGAAATAATTCTCATGTTATATCAGATATTATCTTCTATTGGAAATGCTGATTAGAATGAACACTAATTGGCTGAATGTATTTTGTGTCAAACGAGGACTTTATTATGAAACAAAAGAACGGAGACAAACCCCCGAAGGAGGACTAGGCTAAATATGAAATACAAGAAAAATGTGTTTCCAAAACAGTTTTTCTTGTAGAAAACAATTTTCCTAATTGTGCAACATTGTTACGAAAAGAGCGTTTCTCAATAGAAACATTGATTCGACATTATTGTACGATGGCTACCAATTGGCATCACGAGCGCTACAATTTTGCAGCATACTGTCCTCGTTTTACTCAATATATATATATATATATATATATCGGTGCGCGTGTGTACGACTGTACAATGCACCCAAATGCTGAGCAATGTTAAGGGATAGGTTTTCCTTCATTCGTGGACATTATCTGAGTTTCTCGGAGAAATCATGATCCTATCAGGAAATCTTTGAGAGAGCTGGCGTCAGATCCGACATTCAATATTCCACCGTCATCCATAAACTAATTTTGGCATCAATAATCGAAATATCTTTTTCTGATGACAGTTACCGCCAATTCTTAATGTGTTTGAAATAAACATAATAAAAATGCAAGACGAATGCTGCAAAAGAGAAGCGGTCAACAGTTTTCTCTATATGATATTTTTATTAGTCTTGTAGCTGAGCGGATACATGGAATTTTCTGTTGGTCGAGGGAATATCATGAAGTTTGGATCTTGCAAGCCTAAAGAGAAAATATATAGAAATTTATAGAGACAATCATTGGAGACGAAAAAATACAATCAGGTCTTTCTGAGTTAGCAATGTTTGCACCGATTTGGCTGAGTACGTAAAGCGCATTGTTCTGGATAACATTAAGCTGTAACCACATTTCACAACACACAAACTACCATGCCGTGTCCCACGTAGTTCGTCAACAATCAGGCAAAGTACAGTTTGTTTGCAATCATCATTTAGAAACAATAAGCAGATGCGTTTTCCGGTACATTACTTGTGATGTATCATGCGTGACGGTTGAGTTTTATGTCCGTGACAGCACTTGTGTTCATAACATATGTCATGAAAATACAAACCTTTCTGTATATTGCACATGTTAGGGCGGCTTTAAGTCTGAGGACAACTATGCCTGACAGTAAATAATTCTGAGGATGTGTCAGTGTAAGAACTATTCCGGAACAGGCCAAAAGTACGCCATACAGGAGAGCTTCCGGTCTCGAAATGGTGGCGTCCGGTCCAAAATACAACACGATCTGTGCCACTAAGTAAGGCTGCAATATTAACTGGGAAACCTGCAGGAAAATCCGAATCATATTTCGTTGATAACAGAATTTAACATGAAAAGTCAGATGTCATATTTCACATTTGCATTTCCAACATGCCACATTCAAGACGTGCCAAATGTATGATACTTCAGAACACATAATACATTGAAATACAAGTTTGTATAAAAGATATGACGCTATCATTAGCCATGTTAATGGCCAATACGAAGGAAACGATGCGGCACCTTTAAGACTAATTAAAGTTATTCACAATCGCGCGCTTTCACAGGTACGCCCAGGTCAGCTTCTTCAGGTGTGCAATCAGATCTATCTGCAAAAGCTCGCGTAGGTGAATAAATTCAGTTAGTCCCAAAGATCCGTCTTGCATAAAAATAGTATAAACTCTATTTGGCTTGAGTGATTTGGGACCTGCCCAGGCCTGGAGATGTGCCATATCGGTCCCACAAATATTTCCTTGCCCCTTGAGCTAGGGAGCTGAAGCTTACCACATTATGCCCTTGGGTGAAGCTCTCCCAGAAAATGTGAACAAAATCCATTTTGGTCGCTTTGATGACGTCACAGTGACGTCATTTTCAAAAAGCCATTTCTGATCGATTTTGTTACTTTTGAGCTTTATTCGCAAAAACTACATGAACAATTTGTAAATAACAATCTGATTTTAAATAAAATAGTTTTTGTCCATTTTTTCTCGCAGAAAAACTGGAATTGTGAAAAAAAATACGAAAATATTACTTGTGTGGTACCCCGCATGGTCGCCATTTTGATTTTCCCATGATCCTCTGCCCGGGGATCATTCAAATAGACTCAAAATGAACCCAATATGATAAACTACAAACCACGGAGTGCTCTCAATTCTTTGTCGTTCCGGGGATAGGGTAGAACGTTTGGTTACGTAATTACTCGTAATTGCCCCAATCCTGGAAGGGTTAATAAAATGCTTGATTTAGACTCGATATACATCACTTTGGCCGAAGTATTTCTGTCAGAGGTTCGAGTGAGGCCATTAGTGATGGAAGTTCCAACATCAGTTGATGGAAGTTTCCATAACCTGGCCTGGGGGTCAAAAATAGCCAAAAATGTATCAATCGATCAAAAAATGTCTTGTCATCAAAGCGGTCATGACCCTAATTTGACCCTAGGGTATAGTGTGTTAAGTTTCAGTTCCTTAGCTCAAGATAAAATAATTAGCTAATTTGACCCTAAGTTTCAGTTCCTTAGTTCAAGGCTAAATAATTAGCCCCACCCCACGACTTGGACAGGTCTCAAACAGGCCAGACCAGATAAGGTAATGCGAAGAACTGGGTTCTCCCTCGTCAAAGATTTCCACTTGGTCAGTCATGATTTTGAAAGAATTAGGTTTCCTGCCATCGTACAAGGTCCATACACAACAATTTGAGACAGATTACAAAGGGACGCTAATCTTTCTCATGCGATGACTATGAACGCACCCAGTCATCTGTGCGCCTTATTTACCTATATCATTAGGCAACTATCTCCCCATTGATAACTCAATTCTGTATATTTCTTATAGCATATGTCAATGATTGTCAGAATGGATATAGTTCAGGAATGAACTGAAGAGACTGTAAGAGAAAACTCAAGTCAACAATGGGACAGTAAATTCTTTGTGAATTAGTCCACTGTTATTATGTCTGTTCAAACTCACCTTTCTTAAATGAACCTTTGACGTCATTTGTCCATATATTGAGAAATGAATACAATTGAAGTAATAGTTCGTAAGATTAAAACTTTAGTCTTATATCATAATAAGTAAAACAAGCTAATCAACCAATAGTGTTCGGATCCAGAATACGACACGATCTGTGCAAGTAATTACGCCAGCTGTTAGGAAGCTAGCCAGCAGATAGATCCGATTTATTGGCGCATACTCATATGTCAGATGTCAGATGTCGAGGTTGGGTTCACCACTGAACCGATTTGGTGTAAATTGTGAATGTGGTTTGACAGTAGTTTAGGTAACATGTAATTTTGAATTTTGAACATTGACATTATTGCTAACTTGTGCATGTTTATCGTTAAGTCGTAAGGAATGTACAATCATGGCATGTAAGCTGATACCTGCCAAGATATAACGAAATTGTGAACCTGATTATATGTATTAACCTGCTTAGCCTGGGGGAACAATGTATATTATCATACTGAGTTAATTAAGATAAACTATTAGGATCAAGTTAAACTGGAACACAAGCGCCTGTAAGAAAAAAAAGTTGCGTTATCAAGAAGAAGTATCAAACATTATTTAATTTCACATCAGGTTATTATTATCTGCTCAATCAACCATTTTATGCGATAAAAATGTGTAAATGGCATATGTTCAGATGTTTACGGACACGGTGTGTACACATTCGGCCCTCGAGCGACTGTTTATTGGATCATGACATCTTCGTTCATACGAGCTTTTCTCGTTGGCTCACTATTTATAGGATAATAAAATGTCTCAAGTGTGTAAAAACTTTTGAAGAAAAACATACTTAAAAAAGTCCAGACAGGCCTCGGGAAACCTTTCGACCCCCCTCCCACCTCCCATTTTTGTCTTAACTCTTGAGCTATGGGATTGAAACTAACAACACTGTATACATGGGTTGCCGATTTGTTTACGTCATAGTTAGGTCATTTGAAAATTTAACAGAGTTATTCTGTGTTTTCTTCTCAGACACTGCATGATAAGTTAACAAATACTAATCTGGGGTGAAATCAAATAGATTTTTCTCGCTTAAAAATTCATAAAATATCATTTTCCTGGTGCGACATTTTTTATTTACTCATGATCTTCACCTCTGTGATTATGCACTAGACACATACTGACCACAATATGAGCTAGTCAAATAAATTTCAGCTCTCCGTCACCCCTACGGACCAGATAGATTTAAATGATAATATAGAATCATATCGTTCTCAGTATGATATTCTTATAATATGCTATAGAATAAATCTTATTCTGTAGAATGATTTAGCATCTCCCATGTACATCTTGTAGAATTATACGAGACCAAATAGTTTGCTTTTTTATCAAATATTCTCAAAGAATTCGTCAGGACTGGAGTCAATGTTGTATTAGAACCCATGTTGTTTTTTCCTGTAAGATCCTATAAGACATAATTGACCAGGAACACTCTCAAAACGCAAATGTTATATTTAACATCTAGAGGGTTGGAGGAGGGAAAGCATTTAGAAAGTGTTTTTTCACCACTTTTAAGTGTTGGATGCAACAGCTTAAAATGTTGCATTTAACACTTATAAGTGATGAATACAACACTTTCTAAATGCTTTCCCTCCTCCAACCCTCTAGATGTTAAATATAACATTTGCGTTTTTAGAGTGAATGAGCATAAACGACCCAACATGGTTATAAAAAATTGCGACACATTTCTATAAAATAATACACATATTATTTCCACTATTACAAAGCGAAGAAATCTTACCGATGTTACCTGTAGTGTTTGGGTTATATTAGTTCGGTTCCGATCGTTGCATCATTGAGACAACCGTTCAGAAACTAGCGACTGAGGCAGAATAACATCCATTTGATCAAGAGTTACATGTAATGTGACACTGACAACTTACATCAACGATATGAAGCAAGGTAGGTAGTACAAAATCGGATGCGAATGCTTTGAAGACGGCGACGGGAAGACTCGGGGACCCTGAACGCTTGAGTTCCTGTTCCCAGCATCTGAGAAAAACGGTACATATTTACAGATTGATTACACTGGTGATTTAACCTTTACAACCTGAGAATGATTTGCAACACTCTTTCCCTAAATACAGACTTTTCGCTCAGAGAATCGCTACGCGAAGCACAAAAACGGCTAATGCTATCCAAAGCAAGAAAACTATGAAAGATGGACGAAATAAACCGCATGCAACTTAATCAAAATCTCTCTTGTCCACCATTTTGAATCTAGAAACACTTTTTTAAATAAAATTATCTTTATAGTCAGTTTAACGTCTTATTTTCCACCTTGACAGCGCGAGAATGATTTGCGGCAGTCCTTCCCTAAATATAGACAAAGTTACGCTAAGTGAATCGCTACGCGAGTCACAAAAATAGCTTCTAAAGAAAGAAAAACTACGAAAGATGAACGAAATAAACCATGTTCAACTTAATCAGGCTCTCTCATGTCCGCCATTTTGAATCTAGAATCACTTTTTTAAATTTTACAGTCAGTTTAATGTCTTATTTTCGTTCCAGAGCTTTTTGTTTTCTGCATCAACCTCCCCCCCGCACACCCCCACACACACACACACCAGCGCACACAAAAGACAATTGGGAACGTTTTGATATGACACAATCTATTGTATTTCGACGAGTATAGAACAGTCTACTTGGAGAGGTTAAACCATACAGCTATTAGAATTAGGATGCGTGTACCAACTAAAACAACTATATTGCAGATTCCATATTAATGAATACTGTAAATTTCCCTTGCCTGTTTAATCTCTTCCATACTGTGCCACTCTCTTCTGTCTGTGGAACTCTGGGTAAATCATCCAGTGTCAGGGCATTTCGGTAGCCTTTCCTGAAGACCGGCAACACCCACCTGCCAACAATGTTAAATGATAAAACCTAGTATATTGTATTTTATTGTATATTTTGTACATGTCACTTGCGGCTTGATCTCATGAGAGACATATACCGACACATCTTCCAATATGCAATTCTGTACACCGATCCAGCCTTACAAGAAAGGTACCCCCAATACAACTATTGTTTGAAGGGTGTGATAAAACTATACTCAAAGTTCATGTACAAATGGGGCCCACGTTGGGTAGTTACGTTGTTGCGTCATAAACGATAATAGGAAAAACGTAACAGAAAACTTTGTGAAGTCAAGGATTAACAATCAAATATTTATTTACAATACTAAAATCATATACAAATTAAGTAATGTTGATACAACAAACAAATGAGAAATATAGTCCTACTGTTCAACATTATACCGGTGTATTCTCTACAGTCCGTGTTGTCGTGCACAAAACTTTAACAGTCTGTAGTTACGCGCACAAATCGATGTTCTGTATTTTAATAGTCCAACACCGCTCAGTTGTTTACAGTTTCAGCAAATGTCCAATTTCCGACAGTTCAGTCGTCGACCACTCAGCGGTCAAAACACAGGAGTAATCCCACAGTCAGTAATCTCAGGCAAAGGTAATATCCAGATAGTAGCACAATCTAACGCACCCAGATAGAAGCCAGTTTGAATCCCCCTCACGATCACTAAATGTCAGGCTATTTATACTCTATCGGGAATTCGAGATTATTCTACCAAATCAAGAAGCTTCCACCGGTACAGCATTGACGTATGATCTAACCCAGATACTATTACCGTAAGCTTCGAGAAAGCTCGAAGTGATTAACCCACATAACAGCGCTATGACCCGATTACTCGAGTCATCCGGGTCTCTCCGTGTATCGGCCATTTTCAATGATAGTCGAAATTTACTTGCGATAAATCGGTCACGACTTCGAGAAAATTATATGACTATAACCACACAACAGAACGTAAACAAGTTTACGTCAACTCTATTATTTTAGAGCTATCTACAGTGTCTAATTTTATACTGCAATACCATCACAACGTACGCACTTGTTGGGCCCTTGTTTAAAGCTCGCGTTGGGCCGTCCACTTTGGCTCCTCGGCGATTTGATGCAGAGAAGGCGATAGATCCACACCCGGGGTCTTATTCTCGTTGGCCCATCAAACAACAAACTTTACTCTACAAAATCATTGTCATTACTCTGTGATATTGATAATACATCACGCTCGAATAACTTTGTAATTTTCTCCACTCTATTTTTGTAATATGAACTTGGATTGAATTGCATAGGGTGAAATGGTAATGTATATGTGTTATGTGTATATGTGTATCTGGAACAAAGGTAAACAATGCCGTGTACGGTCATAGAGGTGTGTGCGATTTAACATTCGAAAACTTGATTGGACATGCGATATGTACGATACAACCATTGACCGCCTGTTATTACATGTACTTTAAATTTAGTCTCTGTGAGCTTTGTCCCAATTTGAACACCTATACATTATGACGTAACCCCATGCAATTGAGATCTGGTACATGGAACAAATATTATAGTTATATATGGAGAGAATTACAAAGTTTAAGCGTGGTATATTATCAATATCACAGAGTAATGGTAGGCATTTTGTAGTCTTCAGCTTGTTAAACACGCTTTAAAAAAAGATCTAAGTAGTGGTGAATTATTTCGCAACTCTCGTCCTACTCTTACAAAATAAAGGGACCCCGATTTTGGAAATATCTACCTGTTAGCCTGAGAGCTTGTGCCTCCAAGTCTCTTTTAAATTTCACCTAAAAATTTTGTAGAACGTTAACCAGGCTTACACATAGCTCACTGAGCCCGTGTGTATTATTAGCTATTTTTTGCATTTTCAACTCTCCTGCGATTTGAGTTTTCATCTGACCATCTTCGCCACATTAATTATGCTAATCTAGTTAACTATATCTCAACCGAAGCATTAGTTTCTCAAAAAAATATGAAACAGCAGTGCTCATTTCTCATTTACCGCCTCTATGTATCAATTAACATTTCCATGATTTGTAATAATTCGCCAATCACAACTACAGTCCTGTCACTGAACTAAGCCTGTGTATGTTCACTTGTTAATTTGGGATAGAACAAGCCCCATGGGGTTTTATTCCCTTCGTGTATGTGGCTAATTACTCATTCTTATATCTAGCTTTCTTTTGCTGTATGGTTGGTGAAAAAATTCCTTCGTTCATTCAACCATTCATTCATTCACCTTCTCCCGACGTGGGTCAAACGTTTACATGATGAACTGATGAACGGACAACGCACGACACCTGTTCGCCGTCATGTTGGAGTGTCGATTTTTTGCCGAGAAAAGAACTTTAACTTCGCCATGCTTGGGTGATTTGGGGTGTGTCCCAGTCTGGGGGAGGTCATTTCGGAATCACAAGTTACTTTCGGTACCCCTTAGGGTAGACGGATGAAGCTATCCATCCTACATATTTGGATCAAGCTGTACAACAAAATATAAAATAAATGCAAGATGGCCGCCCTTATGACCTTATCTTTTCGGAAGTCATCAATCGTCTATATTTTTGATAGATTTTTTCTCTTTTACCTTTTCCATATTCTCTCTGAAAAAAATAATTAGTATGACATAACAGAGAATAAAACAATAACGTTAAGTTCAACAGAGTATGATCAGTTTTGGAAAAATAAATTACTTCTATGTCATTTGAGGCAAGGAAGACTGATAACCGGAGTTTCTAAGAAATTTTGCTGGACGCCATTTTGAATGTTCCCATGATTCTTTTGTATCTAGGATTATGCAAATAATCTCATGATGACGCCAATAAGATTCGCGGCAAAGCCAGAAAGTTTCTCTTCATCTCTTTCTTCTGGAGCCGCAGTTGTCAGGTCGCCAGATGATGTCCCAATTGTGTTATTAACAGTTGTCAGGGTGCCAGTTAATGTCACAATGGTGTCATTAGCAGGCGAATCTGAATGCAGTCGTCAATCGCTATTGTCGCAATTGCGACATTAGCTGGCAACCCTGCATCCAGGGTCGATCACTAATGACGCAATTTCGACAATCGTGTCATTAGTAGGTATTATGTCGAGTTTTCGGGGCGGGATTGGGCGCTATAATTCCTGAATGGAAGATTATGTCATTTCTAATTGCTGCTGGACAATCACCCAGTGGTGAACAAATTTCGAAAAAAATACAGTACCATCTTTATAACTCATACTCATTAACGGTAGACTAACTTCTCTATGGACAGCGGCTAAATATGGACACTTGGTGGTCAATCGCCATTCTTGCTTTAGAACAGCAACCCCTAGTAACAACCTGTAGAGCAGATGACGCTATAATGTATGTCATACCCTCATTAGTGGATATATCAAAGACATATTTTTTAATCAAATAATTACTGGTCCCTAGTTGTGACAATACGAGTCAACAGACTGTCTACCACTTTTTCAGGGTGACAGAGCCGCCAGCTTTTGTCACAACACATTTGTGGCAATAGATGGAGACCTGACAACTGATTCGACGTCTAATCTTAATTTTAGAGTTGCAGCGCAGTGGAATATTTCCAAACTCCAGACAGACTCCGCCCCTTTATACTACATATCATAGTATAGCTATTCTACTCGTGGACCAAGTGACAACAGATAAATGCAAATATATACAAGACACAATGAAGGTTTATTACCAATATACGAATTGTCAGAGCATTTTCATCATAGCTCTCCAGATTTGTACATAATACCGCTTATGCCGACAATAAAAGCGTATTCCCTTATATGCGTTGTAATTTTTACCTGTATATGGCGAGATTCTGCTGGTGGACGTTTCGTCCCCGAGGTCCGCCCCCTGTACAGACATTTTGGTCTTCGATATATGTTGGCATTGTGGGAAGTTGATCCTGGGTCGATATCGGGCCTTACAGACTAGTCTTTTGTGTTAAATGCCGTCATTTTCATCTGACGACGATACAGCTCACCAATCCCCAGTGTACGATTTGTCACAGTGGAACGGCTTATGCCGGTGCTAGGGGCCGTGTGGTCATGTCATCCAAGTTGCCACATGAACAGGTACAATAAAAGCGTACCTGAGATACAAAAAATATTACGAATCGTTAGATTCTTGGTATATGCTTCAGAATAGGTTAACCAGAAGACTATATACCGTGAAGTCATGTGGCTCTGCCAGTATGTCCCACTTCCCTTATATGCGTTGTAATTAAATACTCACAACTGGACATTGCCTCTGGCATTCCCGTGGTTTAGTATCCTTTGACCCACCCGGGTTGGCTGACTGTGCTGAATCTCCTGACTCAAATTAACTTCGCCCAACTTCGTACTAAATTTGACTAATGTATAAGATTCCATTAACGTTATATATGGGTTGATATGCAGCAGATGCGAACACGTTTGCCAAAGAGATATCTTCTGTTGCAACAGCTGTACCTTAGGAACAGATCTACATGCCAGCAAATCAGCTTTACAATAACATGTGAAAACACACGGTACCGGGGCTCTTTCTTTTACATATCTGATTCATTGCTGATGCATGTACGTAAAAGAGATTATATCCCTCTCGTATCTGTCGATGGCCTATAAATAGATATTTAATATATAATAAACGAGTAGTGGATATTCGTCCCGTAACACAACTGCTAATGACATTGTTTCATTAGTAGTTCTTATAATGTCCCCATGCCAGAGTTAAATACATACCACACTTTGAATTGTCTCACTTTTTCATGTGGTGATTTCTCTGTCACTGTATGGATTTACTAGACAATCATATCAAGGGATGATGTTACCTAAGTCTAAAATATACAGTTATAATAGCCCTCAAATGTGCGGAAGGGAGCGGCATCATCTAAGGAATGCATTCGCGAAGAATGATGGCAAACTTGGCATTCATTGTGTCAGTTGTTGAGTCATTCCGAAAAATGTTTTTTTTTATATATACACCAGTGAAAAAAAAAACTATCCCGGTTAACCTCAATAACGTGATGAACATATGAACAGAATAACCAGCGCCCAGTATAACTGTAGTCCACATGTGGTCTACACTGAGAAACATTGTCTTTGCGGCATGTATCGATTGGAATCATGATTCCACTTCGCATTGTTGGTCTATTGTCAAAGATAGATAGTAGCAATGATTAAATTATCTTACCAAAATAATATCCGGGAAATTAGACTGTATTCCTTGTATGAACGGTGCCTTGTCTCATGTGTCGTATTATTCATCTTGGCAAATGCGGACTACTCTACAGATAGGTGAAATATTAATCAATAACATCAGGTACCCACCTGACGTTCTTAACTTATTCCTTATTTCCATTTTGATATTCCAAAACGCGCTATGTGAAAATAGAGGATATATATAGAAATACAAAATATATAGATATAAGATATCTAGATCACTGTAAATGGTTAGCAAACGATCTGTGGGCCTAAAGAACCATCAAAGAGAGGCGGTGTAAATTGGCAGTTCCAGACCATTTAGCGCTGGATCGACGAGTACAACAGCCCCAATTTAAACACCCATAAACGGGTCAGATTTAACAACGATCCGATAGAAATGTTCGTAACAACACAAAGTTTGAAGTATCTTACTCAAAATTGTATCCATAGTGAGGAAACATTATTGGGGAAAACATGGTTCCATTTGTGTTATGAAAGAAACAATGATTGACGAGATATTTTCCCAGAGCGCGTTAGAATTTTGAAACGGGATGAGGAATAAGAAAATAACTTCCGTTACCTATATCAGGTCACATTCATGCGGACAAGGATTCGTAGCATGTTAGACTTGCAAATATATTTATTATTGGTACGGAGCTCGAATTGATATGCTAATGCGCGTGTAGGCGCCGCAGAATAAGAACAGGCTAATGAGTGAGTATATTATGCCAATGTGCAACAGGCAAATGAAGTTAGGCGGAGAAGAGATAACATATAAAAGAGGCTTGCCTGGGTGGGGTCTTCATCGAAACCAAGCCAGCTCCGACGGCACGTACTAGTATACCATTTATTCACACATTTCTGGGCCTGTCCACGCTTATAGCATGTTATCACCATATACTGGAAGCATACCCGTCGATTTTCCATCTTGACTGGTCATCTCTCACTGGAGAGCGGATATACTTGCCGACAGGTGACTTTTCTGATGTCGTTTATTGAACTGAAAAATATCGCTGGTCGCAAAATATGGATTACGGCATTTGTTTTATTCGACTTATTATGTTTCGTTAATTTTATAATTGACCAACTGAGCAGTGTTTCCTGTGTCTTAACGTCGAATGCATAACATGGGGTTGGATTTGGCCAAGAGTTTTTTTAGTCCTTGTTAGGTTACCTAATGATTACTATATTTGACAAGATTTCTAGCTAATCGAACCAGCTCGCATTATGATCTAGTGGTTCCATAATTAATTTTCTTTTGTGTGAATATAACAGGGCTCGAGCCGAGTACCGTCATTTGGATGTTGATAGTGAAATTTAACGTCGCCTCACATGAACAGTTTCCTTTTGGAAGACTGTACAGCTTTACGTAGAGTCCGCTCCAGGAAATGATGTTTTTTCCTGTACCGATAACTTTACATCGTGGCTTAGACTTGTTACCCGGGAGAGTATGATCCGATAAGTAAATTTATTATTCGCATGGTGATTACATTCTGTAATGTTGTCTCTTAGTCTGCATAATATAGTGTTGGCATAGTCTTGAGGGTCATATAGTATTGATCATCTAAACCCACGATATAGGCATGTATAGGCCCTTTGCTAGTTCGTAAGCCGGTTAAGGAAGTTATTCCGCTTAATACAAACCTATAGAGTCATATGGTTGCTTTTTAGTCGCCAGACATCCTCAATTTTTCCACCTCTTGCATATCGCTCCAATTTATTACCTTTATGTGGTAGGGTTCTGCTGGTGGACTGTTAGTTCTCGAGACCCGCTCTATGTACATGTCACTCGAAAAATATATGTAGGTTTATTGTTTCGACGGGAAATTTAAGCCGAACGACGTCGGACATTACAGGTTAGTTTTTCTAGGTTTCTCGCATTTAACATGTTACCCCATGTTAAGGCGCTTACTTCATTACACGCCCAAGATGCGCCTCCTTACATCAAATGAGTTGTTTCAGCTGATCTGTCATCACAGCTCTCGAGCTACCGTACTTAATTCCGCCTAACGCGGTGCTAGGGGTCTTGTGTCTATATAGTCTCCACATGAACAACTGTAATAAAAGCGCGGCTGAGATACTAAGCCTACGTCCAAGAATCCACCGTATTCTCGCGTCAGCATGTTAGGCGTCGATGAATACTTTCCTGTAGAGTCATATGGTTGCTGTTTAGTTGCCAGACGTCGTCAATTTTTTCCACCTCTTGCGTATCGCTCCAATTGAACACGTGCAAGGTGGTGATCACGTCATTGGGTTGGAGAAACGATGCTATAGCGCGCGACCAACAACAACATCAGATTGTATGTAATTCGACCAAAAATAGATATTTAAATGCGTACCTTATACCACCAACTTATACCTACCGCCCGAATTGATTTTCGTTTAAATTCTGGACATCGAATAAGAATATTTCAAAGTATGTGTGTGTGTCAAAAGTATGTTATGGTACTTGGATCGTACATGTTCTTGGCAACTGATGATCGTATATCTGCCGAACACGTGTGCGGTTTGCATTTTTGGTAAACTTCTCGGGCTTCCGCAAAGCAATACGTGCCTATGAAGTCAAGCATCGAGAAGTTTATGTTTGTCCCGAGAAACAACAACCCCCAGTCACTTAGGTTTTCCTACCCTCTGTGCAGTCGTGAGTGAGTGAGTAGTAGGGTTTAACGTCGTTTTCAACCTTGTTTCTGTCATATCACGAAGGTGGCTACATGTGCCAGAACACGAGAGTGCTCAAAGTTTATATTACCCTGGACACGATTAGCCCAGAAAGTACAACACCTGAGAAGTTTGTGTGCATACATTAATGAAGTTGATGGTATAACGTACGTATTTAAATATATATTTAGGTCGAATTACATGAAATTTGATGTTGTTGTTGTTGGTCGCGCGCTATAGCTTCGTTTCTCCAAACCAATGACGTGATCACCACCTGGTCACCTTGACTAGGCCCTTTGGCATTGCCACCGATGTGCCAGATGGCTTGTAATGCTTTGTCTTTATTGTTTTCATGACGTGTCCGACCTGTATTGCTTGTTTTTAATTTGATCAGACCTACAACCTGGTGCTATATTAGTTGAGCGTGACATGTTGTCAGTTGTGTAGTAGCGATTTTATATACAAATCTGTCCAAATACGGCAAATTTCTTGTACCGATAGTGTCGCTACTTTAGGGGTAAATGCCTACTACTGTTCGGCAGAGAAATATAATTCAGTTATAATCAATTGTGCTGGTGTGTTGAACACATTTTGGGGTTTTTCAAACTGGGATTTTATTTCCATGAAGGACCAGTGTTAATTAGAGCCTGTGGATTTAACTGGGACATTGTCTGAATAGGATCTAGTAGAATACGATCGATGCTCTGTTTTTTTTTGTCATCAGTATTTTATGATGGATTTTATGGTTTGCTTTTGTTTTGCCCAGACTCTCAATTCCGTGGTAGCATCAACCTGTTCGTCAAAGTTAGATTTATTTTTGACGTTCGTCGTTAGCAATAAATGTCGTAAGCAAGAAATGTCGTAGCTAGTCCCCCAGCTCGTTGAATGGAGGACTGGTCCAGACAAAGCGTAGATCTACGATCCTATTTTGTGCCATTATAGTGAATCACCAGACAAAAACTGAAAGAAAGAATAAATTGTTATTTTGTGTGCTGATGTCTAAAGATAATAACCTCGTGACAATGGTACGTTAGTGGATGGAATATACTGTCTTCATGGTCCTGCTTAGCTAGGTATTTATGCGGAAAATCGGTTAACAATTTATTTTTATTATTTTATAATAAAGTTTTAGAGTGAAGTACATGTAGGCCAGAGAGGTGAATGAGAAGTAATTTGTTGCTGATAGTTAACGGCTATATTAAATTTATATTATATTTTATATTGTAAGCTGCATGCAGTTGTAGTCTAACGTTGCGCTAATTTGTGCTTGTGACGCCGCCATCGTCTACTACGCTGTCCGGGCCTCTATGACGTACAGGACGCCATTCTGTACGCCATAACGCTATCCGGGCCTCTATGACGTACAGGACGCCATTCTGTACGCCATAACGCTACCCGGGCCTCTATGACGTACAGGACGCCATTCTGTACGCCATAACGCTATCCGGGCCTCTATGACGTACAGGACGCCATTCTGTACGCCATAATGCTATCCGGGCCTCTATGACGTACAGGACGCCATTCTGTACGCCATAACGCTATCCGGGCCTCTATGACGTACAGGACGCCATTCTGTACGCCATAACGCTATCCGGGCCTCTATGACGTACAGGACGCCATTCTGTACGCCATAACGCTATCCGGGCCTCTATGACGTACAGGACGCCATTCTGTACGCCATAACGCTATCCGGGCCTCTATGACGTACAGGACGCCATTCTGTACGCCATAACGCTATCCGGGCCTCTATGACGTACAGGACGCCATTCTGTACGCCATAACGCTATCCGGGCCTCTATGACGTACAGGACGCCATTCTGTACGCCATAACGCTATCCGGGCCTCTATGACGTACAGGACGCCATTCTGTACGCCATAACGCTATCCGGGCCTCTATGACGTACAGGACGCCATTCTGTACGCCATAACGCTAGCCGTTTTCTGTGGTGTAACGTCAAAATGTCACAGGCTCTGTGTATTATGTCGCCGTACTTCAAGACTCAAAGCTCCATAAGAATAAGTAAACAATTAAAACCACTATTGTGTATATCTATATATAACATCCGATCATCCATGGAAACAGATAAACAATTAGACAATCTGTATATTTAATGGCAATTTTATGAAATTCAACAGATCACTTAACAAAGGCTTCAGCATGAGAGTCGAAAGCTTGTGCATTCAATATGTTTGCGTGGAATACATGTCAGAAGTTTGTCTATTTCTATATATTAAATTTATACGTAATTGCTTACGGCAACAGTAGTATAATAGTCCAGTAAATCTAGCGCATTTTTGGGGTCAACCCACCACAAATTGCAACAGAATTTATTTCACTGCTATGCATTTCAGAAAGGTCCCCAGAATAGCATACTAAAAGTCTTCAATCCCATATGCATGGGAAATATCTTAAATTTCAAGTTGAAATTTGAGGTATTTTTCGCGAAATTTCGGTGTTTACCTGTCTCTTGTTCCTATAAGAAAACCTCGTACTTGGTACTAAGCGTGGAAGAAATGGGTCATTACTTACACTCATTCCATTCGTTATCATATCCAGGTGATACTCCGCCTAAAATAATACCCTTGCACGAAAATATTTATGGAGAAATTCAAAATGGCGGATGTATGGGGTCATTCTAGATCTGAACTTTTTACCATTTTCATGACAGTCCAGGCAATCTATCTGGGTTTTTTTACCTGGACCCAAAACAAAACGCAACAGAATTTCTTTCACTGATATGCATTTCTAATAGGTCTCCAGAACAGCATACTAAATGACTTTTTCTAAAACAAAGATACACCATTCATGCATCATATAAGAAGGTAGAAAATATTGGTTTGTCTCTGAATAAGGACAGTTTATCATCCAAAAATCCAATCAATACATGATGATCTAGGATACTTTATTCTATGGCGGTGAAAACATTTGCATTCCCATTTGCTCATAAAAGTAGATAGCAAAACGATAGTTAAGCACCAGGGTATATAATCATAAATGGTAATGTCCTGCTAGTTGGCATTATTTCCATTAGCATTGTTATCTGAAAGGGAACTGACAAGCTGTGATATGTTTTCTTTCAACCTATGACAATCACAGACAATAGTTCCATCAACTTATAAAAATATAACTCTATTATCACAAGCACGTAGCAAGAGTCGGATCCGACATTCAATAGTGTTTGTACCTTGTTGAAAAAATATGTAGCCTTGCCAATCAGGAGAGAGAGAAATTGGATTCATCGTCGCGTTTAGCAATAGTTCAGATATATAACGACAATCTGCCAAACATGCATGATCCATCACATTTGTTTGTGAGACATGTGTTGTTGATGAAGGAATAATAATTATGCAGATCCTAATATATCATTTAATTATCAAACAACATTCTGGTTCATGGTAACATTATTAGGGGAAGTGATTTCTCATACATATATGTATGGAATTTATTATATATATTTACATATATGGAATTTTATTGTTATTCCTCATGAACACTGCCATAAGTTGAGGAATATTTCACAGCACTATCAATCCCAATACCAGTCTTCGCCAATGTCATTTTCAAAGGTCTGGGTTTGATGTTTTTACACAGATCAGTCGTTGACATTCTCCACACACACTTGAACAATCCAGGCCATGATCCTTACAGGCGCAGCTGCAGTGCTTCTTGCAGTTCCACCTGATAACCCCAAGTAACCCCTGAAGCTGGTGGCAGATCAGTTTTCACAGGGAGAAACCGATTGAATTGTCCACTCCCATTTTTGTGGCTGCAATGGATGGTCTTCCCCTCAAGTCAATTCCTTCGTCTAAGATACTACTGTATAAACATATAAACGTTTTCTATGCTGTTGCAATAAATGACCTTCGTCGGGACTCCCATGACCTGGATGAACACTTCAGCTTGTTGATGAAATAGTTGTCTTCTTCAAGGCAGCACCTTTGTCAATGCCATATGGTCGGAATACTGCGTCGCAGCCCAGAATGGCATGCACAAGCAACATATTTGTACAGACTTGCATTCCCAGGACAGCCTTTGTCTTCTTGACATTCGAAACTCTCCGGCCCCGCTAGTGACATGGTCATTCAGTCAAAGAAAGACGAATTCCTAGCAAACAACGTCAGTAAGTAGCAGTTCATTACTCTTATGAGTGACCAGTTGGAAAGCGCGGGATGTTTCATATGCATATGTTTTTATTGTAAAAGCTGCCATTTAATGGACTGAAAGCAACAAAACTTTGGTTGTTGATGATATTGACCTGTTAGTTCTGCTCTGTTTTCATGCAGACATGGATGACAATGAAATCTACTTTCAGCCGAGAATGCAAAGAAACGGATAGTTTGGAATGTCAAGACAAAGGCTGTGCTGGGAATGTGAGTCTGCACAAATATGCTGTTTGTGCATGCCATTCAGGGCTTTGACACAGTATACTGATCATATGGCATTGGCAAATGTGCGGCCGTAAAGAAAACAACGCTCAATGAGCTATTTCGCCAACAACCAGGCCAGGCCATTGGGAGCCCCATGGAGGTTATCTATTGCAGGTGCTTGTGTGTTTATACAATGGTAACCCTGACGAAGCAATTGGCTGCATGAGATACAAGTGTGTCTGTGACAAAAACGAACCATATATGTGCAGGTACAAAACCTTCCACCAACATCAGCATCAGCTAAGTATCAAGGTTCGCGTGTTTAGAGTGGAAAGGGGAAGACCATCCATTGCAGCCACAAGAATGAGTGCGGACGGCTTCTCTCTGTGAATACTGAACTGCCACTAGTCCCACTGGCACTCTTTGAGGTTATCAGGTTCAACTACAAGAAAAATTGCAGCTGAAGAAGATGCATCTGTAGGAGCATGGCCTACATTGTTGAAATTGTAAAATGAAACATGGTAAATGGCATGGTAGAATATCATGGTAGAACATCAACTTTGCCTATAACCTAGATTATTATTTGTTTGATAATTAGATGATAGAATCTGCATAATTATTCTTCTTTCGTCAAAACATATCTGACACACAATTGCGATAGATCATTAATGGTTTGCAGAGCTGTTATTTTTCAACAAGGCACATGTTGTGATAATAGAGAGATATCTCCATGAGTGGGTTTAAGGAAATATTGTCTGTGACAGTTATCGGTTGAAGGAAAATATATCCCAGCTTGTCATTTCATTTATTTTGGAATTCTTTTCATATGATTATGCTAATGGCAAAAATGTTAACTGTCTGAATATTACCATGTATAATTCCTATAGCATGATGCTGAACCAGCAGTTTGCTATCTACGCTTATGAGCAAATCCAGCGGGAGGACACATGTTTTCACCAACATGGCATACTGTACCCTGGGTCATGTATTAATTGGATTTCTGGATGATAAACTGTCCTTATTCACGGAAAAAAACAATATTCTATCTTGCTAACATATGAGGCATAATGGCCTATTATGTATTATAAAATGGCGTATCTTTGTTTTCAAAAAATGTATCTCTCACCAAATAGATTTTGATAGACTTTTTGTATGTTGTTCTGGGAACCTATTAGAAATGCATACCAGTGAGAAAAATTCTGTTGCAATTTGTTTTGGGTCCTGCTAAAAAATACCAGATAGATTGCCTGGACTGTCATGAAAATGGTAAAAAGTTCAGATTTAGAATGACCTCATACATCCGCCATTTTGAATTTCTCCGTGAATATTTTCGTGCAAGGGTATTATTTTAGGTTGAGTATAACCTTGATATGATAACGAATGGAATGAGTGTAAGTAATGACCCATTTCTTTGAAGCTTAGTACCAAGTACAAGATTTTCTTATAGGAGCAAGAAACAGTTAAACACTGAAATTTCGCGAAAAATACCTCAAATTTCAACTTGAAATTTAATATATTTCCCATGCATATCTGTTTGTAGACTTTTAGTATGTTATTCTAGCGACCTTTCGCAAATGCACTGCAGCAAAAACAATTCGGTTGCAATTTGCGGTGGATCCAACCTCAATTTGACTGGACTATAATGAGCTTCTCCACGTAAATGTAATTTTGTGCATGAACTTTACTTTACAGCATATATCAGTATTTTTATTGTTTTTTCAGGAACAATCAAATAAACAAGGTGAGTTAACCCAAACAATTTTAACAATATTAATAGATGTGAGAATAATTGAATATCCATGTGTGCAAGTAGTTATTCTCGGTTGAATTGCATTATTTGTGACTTGATCAACTATTGCAGCAATGGTGCGATCGGTTGTTTTTGGTTGTCGGCCTTTGAGAAGTAGTAGTGACTGTGAAACGATACGTTTCGAAGGCTTTGCCGTCTATTCGCCTGTGCTTGGAATGTTGGGAGAGCCATGTTCTCGGCTTGAAATACTTAACATGAAATGTAGGTAGTCAATATTACCAAATATTGATAGCCAATACAGTTTGGATAATGCTGGCGATAATTTGATGTTCGCAGGCCTATCTTGGTGAGCTGTATATATTTTAAGATGTGCGATTCTTCTTACCGATCACCCTGTTTAGAACATCTTTTTAATCGAATGAGGGAAGATGGAGGAAAATACGGAAAATACATGAGAGCTATCAGTTTAGTTAAAATACAAAAAACAGGTATGCAACAGGTCTTTGGTGTGGTCTGTCACTTTAAGATTGTTTACGTACCTTATTGCTGAATGTGACGTTAAATCGCTCTCGTGTTTCTAATAGGTATCGAATAGGATCTGGTATTTTGCTATTTTAAAGTTTGTTTCCATCTTTATTTATACAGAGATCATTTGAAGTTAAGTCAAGAATAAGTTGAAAATTATGTTATTAGAATGATAAAATATACAGCAACTTTCGCCGTTATGCTCCGCTTTGGCGTCTCGTTATTGAGTATGGAAGGATCAACCGAGTATTTTATTAGAAAAGCTACTTCGTTTGTTGTGATGCTATCAAATTCGGATTGAATCTTTTTGCGCTGCTGTTTGGCTACTGAAGCTTTGCTTACAGAATATATTTCTGCACTTTTGTGTTATAAATTTAACCAGATATAGTTCTATTCGAAGTAAGCTCAAACTTGGGAAAATTAAGTAAAAATAATTAAATAAATTAATACAAATCATACTTTATGCTAAGAGACTTGGTGTTTGGATCTTGACATTCTTTGGATATGAATAAATAAATAAATGAAAGATTTTTTTTGGAAGATCTAAATTTTCTTCGCAGTAGAATAAATGTTTTGTTTTTTGATATACTGAAGAGCAGACGAATGGCAATCGACAGTTATATATTTCATTTTGACAATGTCCCTTGAAGAAATAAAGTGAAGAAATCGTGCAAATAATGATGTAATTTCTTAAAGATCTGCATGGACTTCTGCATAATTTTATCTGAATTGAATAGCAGTCGAATGACAGCTGTCGGCCAAATGGTAGTCGAATATATTTGTTGTTCTGCTTTCCGATGTGACTGAATGGCAGCGAACAGTCGAATGGCAGAACGGACAGCCGTGTTGCAGCGAACAGTCGAATGGCAGAACGGACAGCCGTATGGCAGCGAACAGTCGAATGGCAGAACGGACAGCCGTATGGCAGCGAACAGTCGAATGGCAAAACGGACAGCCGTATGGCAGCGAACAGTCGAATGGCAGAACGGACAGCCGTATGTCAGCGAACAGTCGAATGGCAGAACAAACAGCCGTACGGCAGCGAACAGTCGGATGGCGGTTGGTAGCAAACTTGCTTATGTTACCGGGTTGGTTTTAAATGATCGGATGGGCAACAGATCTAATTCTCTTTCATCTTGATCACGGTTAATGTTGCGTTTCCATTATTTCATACAAGCGATAGGCCAAATGGAAGCAGGTAATATTTTTTAACGATATTTATTTTAGTATACATCCATATACTTGCGATGCCGAAAGGGTTAACTGGAGGATTTGTAGCAACAGCCGAACGGGAGGTTTTGTTTTGCTAAAGTAATTCTGAGAAAATGGCTGTTTACCTAACATAATTTTCTTTCGGATTGGGAAAAGAGCAAAACGTGGTGCATGCTATATCGTATTATTACCATTCTCGGGTTTTCGATTAGAAAACCTTCTTGCAGTTCTTTGTCTATATCGAAGCGGGTCGGGCTCCACGGCTCCGGCTACTCGATTGTGAATAAAATGCTGAGTAGAACGAGACTGTTTGTTGAAACGATAAATAACTTTTGTTCGCTTGAGTGCAACAAATTAGAACGTAAATATATATAGTATTGGTACGGAGCTATTCAGTGTTCACAGAGTAGAACGATCATCAGTCAGCCGGTAACTCCTACCTCAGAGGTACCGTTCTAATTAAAAATTCACTCTTTCTCGCCTCAGGTCATTTTCTAGTGTTACCGTTCAGTGGTTCTAACGCATAATTTGAACAGATCCCCTCAAGAGTAAGCGGAGTTTTTTAAGTAAAACTGGCTATGCGCCACTGAGCCTTGCGTTAAAAACAACTCAATTGCATGGGCCACGTTCAGTTCAAACAACAACCGATCATTCGACTTGCGTCGCTGTTAATTCCTTTGTTCAAGAAACAAATGAATTAGAAATGTGCAACATTAAATCAGACTAGATAGACGGCACTGACACTCGTCAAACAGCCCACTCCACTCATCGTCTCTACATATATTTCCACCAAATTGAGAAAACTTTGTATCTTTGTTTGAATAAGATCCAGACTTGGTGTTTAGAAAATTGCTTCAAGTTATCCAAGGCTAAGATAGATTTTAACCTGACCTATTGAAGCTGTGTCATTTTGGTCTTCGGATAGGTACTGTATTTTCGCTTTCGAGTCTAACGGTCTGCTACTGGTGAGGCAGATATGTGAAATGATTCTGTACTTTGAGATAAAAGCATGAAATTTGGCAGGATGATAGATAACATATATGACTAATTTTTGGAGGAGAATCCAACTTAGATATCCGTATTTGGCTGCCATCTTGGATTTCAAAATAGCCGAAATCAAAAGCCACAAAGTCGCATTTCTGCGCATAGGAGGCCAATTTAAACGGTTATACTCACATTTGCGTACTCAGGGATGTTGATCATCGTTCTACTGCATTGGAACTAATGGATTTCGAGATGGCGGCTGTTTTCTTTTCAAAATGTCTGCCGAGAATCGCTAATTTTCATTGTTATGCAACTTTAGTGAACAGATACACAAACTTCTACTTCTGAGTTGCCTAAATGGTTTTTGATGTCTCTGGACACTGGTTACTAGTGGACACACGTGTTCATTCCACATGAAAATCTGCAATGAAAGCGCTGTTGAGATACTAAGGCTACATCCTAGAATCCTCCGTATTTTAAAATCTGAAAGTAAGGTGCCAAGAGAAGTTTTTCTGTAGACTGATATGGTTGCTTTTCAGTGGCCAAACGTTAACTTTACACACGTTTGACATATCTCTCCAACTCCTCCACATAGCTGATATCTGGAAGGGGTCACGTATTGTGTATTTACCTAATACTCTACCTTTGTTCGACCTGACATGTGGCATCGTGTATTCACATCTGCAATATATGAAGTTAGTGACGCGGAAGACTGATCTCCGTGACGGATGCAGAGAGCTGCGCATAATTCGAATAAATTAAGCTTGTTGCATGTATAGTTTCCCCAATATGGGTCTTCTGTTCGAAATAGAATATGATAATAACTGAGGAGTTGAAATGGCTGCCATTCAATTATCGTGTTAGTTTTCCATCCTCACTCACTTCGAGAAGTCTCTCTCGCACAACGGAGAGAAAGCTAACCCCAAAGCGGCGGGTCTGTACGGCGGATATTTACCACGATTCTCTTCTTTTTGAGAATTCACTCAAGACTCTCATACTTTACTGGATGATTTTTCTACAAACACTCTGTATCATTCCAACCATCTCAAAGAAACACCAAGCTTGTTGAGTTGTTTATAAACATAGCGTCTAGTCCGTCACTCAGTATTCATCCCTCGTCAATAATAGAATTTTTGCGCCCATAATTCATATATCAGCATTAATAGCACCGAATTGAAAACAATCTTATAAATCAAGCGCGAAGAGAAAATGCATTCTTCTGCGAGATCAGTAGGGCTTGGACTCCGACACTTTGAAGCAGCTTGATCTTTTTGAGGCCGCTTGTATTGAGTGATGAAATCATATATGGAATTTCTCTATATATGTTTCTTTGAGAAAATTTGAGATTGATTCTGAGAAAGGTTCCGATTTCATAAACTATTTTGGCAACATAGGCGTTTTTGGCCTTCTTGGTGTCCAGCGAATCCGTAATGTCTCCAGAAAAGGGTTCCCAATATGTTTCGAAGAATCCAAAAAGCAAATCATTTGCTATGGAACACTACTTGAATTCCCCTTTTCATCTACTCCGTATGCTTATGGCTGATCCTGGATGTATATGTATACTAGCCAATTATCGTTATGATGCAGGAGTCTATAGCTGTTCAGGAGCTGTCTGGTTCAACATGAGTTTCCAACCAAGAGCAGGTGTGTACTCCAGAATAAGCAAGCTATAAATAGTTCAGAAAATCTCTGTTTTGGGAAGCTGCAACTATTCGTCTCGGTTTGGAATTTCTCCAGTAGTGATTTTTTTTACCAATGCAGCGGCATTGATGCCTGGCTTCAGGATGAAATAAGGACTACGAGACAGACACAATGTAAGGGTCCTGTGACACTTTTGCTCAGAGCATACAAAGCAAGCGAATTTGTTGACTTTGTCAAAACGTATATAATATCAACAGTCACAATCAAAGCGTGACTGCGATACATCATTCTCTCTTTGACGACTTTACAACGAATATCATATGGGTTAAGAATACTGATTGGAGACAGGGATTTGACATTTTTTGAACATCATGATGTCTTTGTGGCATCACTGAAATCTGTTTTTCCCCGTATTCAATGGCTTAAAGCTAAATGGACGAACGTTTGCTTGATTTGTTGAAAAGGGTGGCCAGCTATAAGTGGAAAGGAGATAAGAAAACACTTCTTCATCTAGATCAATCACTTGTTCTTTCCAAACTTGAGTATGGCTCTATTGTTCAAAGCGATGTTTGGAAGTCCAACTTTGCCCTGTTAGATCCAATCCTACACCAAGAATTAAGGCTTCGTCTCGGGACGTTCAGAACATCATCAAAATAATTTTTATATGTTGAGGCAGATGCACATCCTTTAAACTGAGAAAGTAAAGCTATCACGGCAATATGTCACGGTAATATATCACGGCAATATGTCACGAAATTACGGACAAATTATTTACATCCCGCATATAACCAAGCCTCGGCATAGAGATTATATCCAAATAAACCGACTCGTATTCCACCTCATGGAATTAGTATTAAACCATACACTGTTGCAGCTAATATTGGTACTGATCAAATTTTGCCTAACACGACTTTGCCGTTTCCACGTTGGCAGATAGCCAGACCACTACACTTTGTAAATTTGAAAAAGGCTGACACAAACCAACTATATAACTTTTGAATAACATTTTGAAGTGTCGTTCAGTTTGACGTATAGAACTAGTACAAATATTAGAACACTGGGGTTTCCTGGATTTCAACTTCTTCTTTATTAAACACGACGTTTCGCTAAGTCTGCCCTTAGCATTCTCAAGTGTACAAATGTACAATCAAACATGAGAGATATATATATGTACAGGGTATGATGAAGTCAATCTAGTATAACAGCAAGAAATGGTCTGAAAACGGTGGGGTGTAGACACTCCTGGAGAGTGGGCATACATGAAAGGATAACAGAGCTAATCAAACAATAGTGGGTGGTTACAATGTGAGGACTGGCTTAAATAATCTGATGTTGAATGGTGGTACATGTGTCATGCTGGTATGATGAGTAGACAAAATAGTAGTAATGTAATGAAGTGAAGTAAAGAACAGATCAAAGAGCATCTGCATGGCTTCCGCGTCTAAAGATAGAGTTAATGGGCACACATGTATGGATACTATGGAAGCCAGTAAGGGGTATATATGGTCTATTGTGGTGTGATCACATCTGTCCATGCATTCGAGATTATCAGTCCTTGGTCTCTGTTCATCTTGGGCTTGTGCCTTGTTATTTAGATGGACTTCCTGATGAGGCGTGGTTTCTTCTCCCCGAGATTCGAGGCGAGGATCTTCGTTTGATCCCATGGGATGGTGTGGCCTGGATTGTTCACGATATGTTATCGCGGATCTTTGTTCGTTGGAGTTTCTGACTGCAGATTCGTGTTCTTTCATGCGGATGGACAAAGGTGTAGACGTTTCACCGACGTAAGAATCGCCACACTGAACTTTATGAATAACACCTTTAGGATCGGGTGAATACACGACGCCTTGATGTAAGCTTTCGAGGGTGGGGCGCATTTGAACAGGACGTCTACCGGGGCCTGTTTTTGGATCAGACGTTGAATTTGGTGGCTGACTTGACCGATGCATGGAAGGGTGATGGTGACTGGGCTGTCTGCTGGTTTTGGTGGTGCTACTGGTGTTGGGGTTTAGCGCTTTCTCTATAGCATTGTTGAAGCGGGGTGTCGAGAAGTGGTTGAGTTCCATGCAGACGTTATTGAGGTGGGAGATCTCATCATTGAGGCGGTCTGCATCGCATATGGTTTTTGCTCTCCTTGTCAGTGTTGATACGATGCCGGATTTGATTTTGGGTGGGTGGTTGGATTTGTAGTGAATGTACTGGTCTATGTGCGTGGGTTTTCGGTATACTGTTGTGCTCGGGTTGCCGGATGATCTGTCAATCAGAACGTCTAAAAATGGGAGTGCCTTATTATTTTCTACTTCGATGGTGAACTGCTTAAATGTCGGAGAAGGTCGTGGGGGTCATCAGGTTCTTGCACAATGGCGAATGTATCCTCCACTTTGCGGAACCAACACCGGGGTGCAAAGGGTGCTGAGGTTAAGGCTTTCTCCTCTAGGTATGTCATGTATATTTCGGCATTCAGTGGCAACAATGGGGAACCCATGGGGAGGCCGTTCACCTGTTCATATAGCTGATTATTCCATTTGAAGTCAGCTCATTCCATTTGTCCGCTTGATCCACAATGGACTCGGGGCGTAGTCAAACTACTGACAGACACCTCAACATACAAGACAATAGAAAAAGAGCGGAAACACAAAGCCCTCCTGTCAGCACTAAGACATACCAGCCAAATCAACGAAAAACTTGACAAGTACCTGAACACTCAGAACCCATCAGTGCCATATGCCAGAGCAACCATCAAAATACATAAAAATCCAGTAAAAGCCAAACTCTTAGTATGCTCACAAAACTCGGTATTGTACAACACTGCCCGCCATTTATCCTAGGTGTTAGCCCCACTGGGTACAGCGGTCCAGTCATATATCAAGGATTCCGGGACCTTTTGCGAAGCCAATAAAAAGCTTGAACTCGACAGGGCGCCTCATCAGCTATGACGTGGTAAACCTATTTACCAGTGTCCCTAGGAAAGAATCTCTCGAAGTCTTGCGTCGACGAATCGACGAATCAAAAGACAGCCTACAGACCAAATTACGCCCCGAGTCCATTGTGGATCTAGCTGACAAATGCATCACAACCACCTACTTCACATGGAATAGTCGGCTCTATGAACAGGTGAACGGCCTCTCCATGGATTCCCCATTATCGCCACTGATTGCCGAAATATACATGACATACCTAGAGGAGAAAGCCTTAACCTCAGCACCCTTTGCACCCCTGTGTTGGTTCTTCTCCAACATTTAAACAGCGTACACTCCCGCATGCAGTTCACCATCGAAGTAGAAAATGACAAGACACTTCCATTTTTAGACGTTCTGATTGACAGATCATCCGGCAACCTGAGCACAACAGTATACCGAAAACCCACGCATACAGACCAGTACATTCACTACAAATCCAACCACCCACCCAAATTCAAATCCGGCATCGTATCAACACTGACAAGAAGAGCAAAAACCATATGCAATGCAGACCGCCTCAACGATGAAATCTCCCATCAACAATGCTATAGACAAAGCGCTAAACCCCAACACCAGTAGCACCACCAAACCAGCAGACAGCCTAGTCACCATCACCCTTCCATACATTGGTCAGGTCAGCCACCAAATTCAACGTCTGATCCAAAAATAGGCCCCAGTAGACGTCCGGTTCAAAAGCGCCCCACCCTTGAAATCTTACATCAAAGCCAATGGTAGAATAGGAGACAGAACACCGGATCCTAAAGGTATATGTATAAAGTTCAGTGTGATTGTGGCGATTCTTAGGTCGGTGAAACGTCTACATCTTTGTCCATCCGCATGAAAGAACACGAATCTGCAGTCAGAATCTCCAACGAACAAAGATGTGCGATAGCCGAACATATCGTGAACAATCCATACCACACCAGCCCATGGGATCAAACGAAGATCCTCGCCTCCAATCTCGGGGAGAAGAAACCATCAGGGAGTCCATCGAAATAACAAGGCACAAGCTCAAGATGAACAGAAACCAAGGGCTGATAATCTCGAATGCATGGAAAGATGTGATCACACCACAATGGACCATATATACCCCTTACTGACTTCCATAGTATCCATACATGTGTGCCCATTAACTCTATATTTAGACGCGGAAGCCATGCAGATGCTCTTTGATCTGTTCTTTATTTCACTTCATTACATTACTACTGTTTTGTCTACTCTTCATACCAGCATGACACATGTACCACCATTCAACATCAGATTATTTAAACCAGCCCTCACATTGTAACCACCCACTATTGTTTGTTTAGCTCTGTTACCCTTTTTGTATGCCCACTATTCAGGAGTGTCTACACCCCACCCCACCGTTTTCAGACGATATATTGTTGTTATACTAGATTGACTTCGTCATACCCTGTACATATATATATATACCTCATGTTTGATTGTACATTTATACACTTGAGAATGCTAAGGGCAGACTTAGCGAAACGTCGTGTTTAATAAAGAAGAAGCTGAAATCCAGAAAATCCCAGTGTTCACAAACCAACTAGTGTATCAGCCAAAAAAGGTATAATGTTAGAAAAGTATAAGTCGGATGAAGCTATATATACTAATGGTCACAAAGATGGCGGCAGACTGGCGTGTGCTACTATTTTTGCTCCAAACTCAAAACCTATGTATTGTCATATTCTCACTGTCTGTCATGCCTCAAATCGATCACGTATAGATCTACAACTATTTCCTCCATAATGAATTTTCTAAAGTTAAATTATCAAGTACAGATCTACAACTCCTCCCTCCATCCTGATTTTTTCAAAGTTAAATGATCAAGTATAGATCTACAACTCTTTCCTCCATAATGAATTTTGTAAAGGTAAATGATCAAGTACAGATCTACAACTCATCCCTCCATCCCCCCATCAAACTTTTTAAACGGGGGGTAATTCCCCCCCCCCACCAAACTTCCTGGGCTATCTCCGGAACGAAAAAAAATTGAGAGCTGACACTCCGTGGCTTTATGGATTATCAAATTGGGGTCATTTTGAGGCTACATGCATAACCTCCAGCAGGGGAACATGGATGATTTCAAGATGGCGGTCACGTGGGTTACCAGCAAAGTGATGTTTTCGTCATTTTTCTTACAAAATTCTGCTTTCCCGGGATGAAAAGTGGGCACAAATTAATTTATTTAACATCACATTAATATTTACTAAATTATCATCCAGATTTTACGGGAGAAATTTCATAAATAAAAAAATTCGAAAAGTCTACCCAAAATGCCGTTTTTCAAAATGACATCACTGTGACGTTATCAAAGTGGCCCTCTTGGATTTTTTACATTTTCTGATAGACCTTGACGGAAGGGTTTAGTGTGGTAACTTTCAGCTCCCTAGCCCAATGGGCAAGAGAAATAATTAGGTGGGAGACGCCCCTCCCTTTCCGGCTTGGATACGTTTCAAAAAGCCCTGGCCAGATAGGGTTAACTATTTGTTTTATTGTTTAATATGTATATAGAATAATTAATAATGAAAAATGACGTTGTGGCCTGTACCGAGAAACTTTGTCTTTGCGGCATGTATTAGTAGGCCTCATGATTTCATTGAGCATTGTTGATCTTTAGTCAAAGATAGAGAGTGATAGTAAATAAATTAACTTACCAAAATAATATCCGAGAAACTAAACTGGAATCCTTGTAGGAACGATGCCTTGTCCCATCTGTCGTAATCTTCATTTTACCAAATAGGCAGTACTATACTTATACGGGAAATTATAGACTCTATTAGATCACAGTCATGCAGCCAATGTCTCCTCGCGTGTACAAACTTACCGATATAAACTCGAGAGAAATAGCCTGGAGAATTGAATTATGTGTGCATTCACGCGTTTAAATATACATATAAATATTTATCAGCAGTGTAAAGCTTGATTAATTCCCGTGCATTGACGAGCAGTTTAAATTTTCAACTGACAATTCCTGTACACACCTTTTTTTCTGGAATCAGTTTATCTTTCGTCATGGTTAATGGTCCCACATCGGGTAATATATCACAATCGGATAATATCTGATGTATTATTATGGCCACTGCTTTTTCAAAGATAGTTGAAAGAATAACGCGGCAATTATGTGAATCGCAGATATATTAGACTGACCCCGAAGTTTGGATTCAGACCTGGGCGATAAACGGACCAGTGCCTGTATGGCTTGATCTTTATCCACCCTGGACGATTTGAGGTGTACCACAGCCTGGGGGGTGGGAGTGTTCCTACTTATTTTCGTTATCCCTCAGGCTAGAGGGCTGAATCTTACCACACTATATCTTTGGGACAAGCTTCGACATTGCTGCACTGTCTACTGCATGTAATCATCGTTTTATCACAGATCTGTAGGAGGAATATCACAGTCAACACTCCCACAGAAACAATCGACAAGCGACATTCTGTAATAAAGAGAAAGACTAAAAGCCATCTCATTGAGCGAGATCGTGCAACTGGTTAATAGGGAACATTTTGACTGTCGACGAGGGTTTTCACGCAAAAGCCTGTGAGTGGAATTACTGGTTAATGGAGCTCAGAAATGATGTAATTTTTGGAGATCTTGTGTAATTTTGCTGTATCGTCGACATCGTTGAGACAAATTTCCGTAGTGCTGTTCATCGATTCGTGTTAGGGAGCGTTCCCAATTAACGTTTTTGCTTCGTTCGTTTAAATCGATGAAAAAAAAACGCAGTCGTTCTACATCCATCGTTTCGATTTACGTGGATAACCATTAATAAACCATGCGACGCATTGGTTCGTTCGGCAGTGAACAAAGTCGTTCTTTTCACAGAAAAGCATTGCGTTTTTTCCATCTTTGTTTGCCAGCGATCCATCGTTGGTTGAAAAACGAAGGCGCAATAATATAGCCGCTTGATGATCGCATTAATCCAACCTGATAAGGCAATCTCCGTGGGCACTGAGAAAAGAACCCGATAATTCAATGCCGAATTCTATAATGTTTCGATAGGCGGTAATTACTTTTACGTGTAACCAGATCTTGACGTTAATTTTTTTTTTTATTTGTCTGAATAACGGGAGAATCCCTAACGAAGCATCAAGTCAAATAAATATTATCAATAAAGATTTTCTCTCATTCTGATATGCTTCAGAAAAAACACATTTAGTTATATTCGAGACTTGCATAATGTCGTACACGTCATTACCTTTTCAGTGCGGACATATGTCATACCTCAGTTCAACCGAACAACGACTGAGAGCGGCGATGTTCCGCTTCACTGAGCCGTTACATACATCGGCCAGATAAACACATTTTTCTCTAAAAACCAAGCCACTGTTATTTGAACTCTAATATTTTAGTATGTATCGCAAAATACATGGCATGAGGGCCTTTCAAATAATAAATAACTTTGAAATGAAAACTTTTTTTTTAATAAAATCATATTGATTTGACATTGAAATTAGGCATTCGTTTTTTCACAAATCGCTGCAAGATAGCATCAACCTTAACTACAACTGTTCCTTTCAATAATACCTGCGGTTGATAGTCACCCATCTTCATGTGCTATAACCCGTACCGTATAAACGTTCAATTTGATGCTTCTTACCGGTTATTTCCTTCTCTTTCACGCTTGTCGCTTTTATTAAAGTTCGCAGTGCTGGTGATTAGCTGTACACGAGCCATTTTCACAGCGACTCTGACCTCCTCCATATTACGGTAGACGCTATGTGTGTCATGTCCATCCAAGTGCGCATGGGTAGATACACAATGTGGCATCTATCGTAATATGGGGAAGGTCGGGGACGCTGTGAAAACGGCTCGTGCACATCTAATCACCTGCACTGCGAAATTTAATAAAAGTGACGACATTTCGGCACGCCTTTGTGTCAGACCAAATTAAGCAAAACCTAAAGATTTTCATATTTTTTAAACATATGTTTAACATATATAAACAGACCATTTTAAGGGTGACCAAGTTGTAGATTATCGTTGTTGCTCACGATTATCCGCGACATTTCGGCAACATTTTTCTCACATATTAAGGTTGATGGCGATTGATTGGTGAGGTTTTTACTGGTAATAGAATATTTATATATGCTATTTGCTTTATGACAAATTCACAAAATTTCTAAAACCAACTGCATATGTGGAAATATGAGCAGAAATATCGCAGATATTCGCAGCCAGAAAATCTACAACTTGATAACCTTTAAAATGATCTGTTTATATGTTAACATATGTTAATAAAGATAAGAAAATCATAACTTTTAATATAATTTGGCTCGTTAAAAAAGTGAATCTCTCTATGAGTTCTCACTTGTGGTTAGGTTGAAATCTTTTGAACAGAATGGTCATGTGTACGGCTTCTCATCGTTAAATCAGCAGTCCCAATGTTTGGATTACGTACAACACTGAATAGTCCACGATACATGTAGATTATATTTATTAATCCTCGTCAGAATGCACACACACCGTGGTCATTTTAACACGGTACTGGGTATAGTACCGGATATATAAAGGGTAGGCCTGTTATCGGCGGTTTAACGGCCTACAAGAATAAGCTACAGTCAGTCAAGCAGTATGTGGGCGTATCTTAGTGTGACGTAACTCAGGCGGAACTACTTTCGAATGTTTTTTTCCCCAGAAAGTCACAACCTTGGAACTAAAGAAAACCATCACACGAACGCAATGTTTACATGTATTTCTTCGTTTGTTTTTTCAATGTTTGTTTTTGAAAAAACGAACCAACGATACACTCATCGTTCGTGGCATGGTTTAAACGAAATGGATTAAACCATGGATCCACGAACGATAAATGGGAACTCTCCCTTACAGAAATTGCACCTGGACGACGATCGTGGCGGGAGTTGGGCTGCTATGTGAAGTGTGAAAATTATGGATTTCAAGTGGAGTGAACAACAGGACTGGACACAAGATAAAGGAACTGAAAGGGATTCTACAACAAAGCTATAGGATGAAAGTGGACTGAATTGGACACAACCCTATCTGACCTAGGATTTTTCATCTTCATTTTACCCAGACAATTTCTACGTTCCCACTTCGAACTGCCTTGATTTATCTGACCCCCTTCAGCGTACAAAATCCGAGGTGACACTCTGCGACGTTTTAGTTGTTCATGTTGGGTTCAATTAATTAACCCCCAAGTAGAACATCCTAGGCAAATTCAAGATGCCTGACAAATGGGGTACCAGAAAAGTGATATTTTTGTCATATTTCTTCTAAATTCCTGCTTTTCTTCGAAGAGCAAAATCTATATTATTTCACATCAAACTATTACTTACTAATTTATAATGCAGTTTTTGCAAGAAAATGCATAAATAAATTAAAAAAATCGAAAAATCTGATCGAAAATCGACGAAACAGTAGTTCGCTTGAAGATGACGTGACTGTGAGGTCATAAGATCGTCTATCTTGGGATTTTCTTATATTTTCTAGCAGAGCATGATTCAAGGGTATACTGTGGTAAGTTTGAGCTACCTAGCTCAATGGGTAAGAAAAGTATTATGGGTGGGCCGAAATGCCCCCAAAGCCTGGACAGGTCTGAAAATACAGGCCGGATAGGGTTAACATAGGGCAAGGTTTTTACGCGCGCTGTCGAAAAATGCCTTTTCTCCGCTCGCTGCACTATTATGAAAACTCCTTGCGCTTGACACTAGGAAATAGCACGATTTTTTCTGTGTAGGGGAATAAGGTCATCTCGTTTGCGGATTAGCTAGCAATCACACACTGTAGTGTTAACCCTACCTGGCCTGGGGGGCAGGCATTATGCCCCCCCCCCTACCAAACTTTCTGCACTATCTCCGGAACGGCGAAAAATGGAGAGCTGAAACTCCGTGACTTTATAGTTTATCTTATTGGGGTCAGCAGAGGATCATGGGTAAATTCAAGATGGCGGCCACGTGATGTACCAGAAAAGTGATTTTTTTGTCATATTTCTTCAACATTTCTGCTTTTCTGCGATGAAAAGTGGGCAAAAACTATTTTATTTCATATCACATTAATATTTGCTAATTTTTCATGCAGTTTTTGTGGAGAAATTGCAAAAGTAAAAAATTCGGAAAATCCGACCGAAAAATCGACCAAAAAATGCCGTTTTTGAAAATGACGTCACTGTGACGTCATCAAAGCGGCTATCTTGGATTTTTTAACATTTTCTGGTAGAGCTTGATCTAAGGGTATAGTGTAATAAGTTTCAGCCCCCTAGCTCAAGGGGTAAGAAAAATAATTAGGGGGGGCCATTTCGGCCCCACACAGGCCTGGACAGGTCCAAAAAAGCTTAGGCCAGATAGGGTTAAAGCCCGTGTCTCAGGCATATAGCTTGTGGTCCTTACACTTCATTATATTTCTCTCATTTTATCATGGATAACCAGCACGAGCTCAGTCTGTACGTCTTCATTTGAAGATTTCCCCACCTTACCGGAGTATACAGCGTTGCTGGCGAAAATCAGTCAGTAGCAGAGAAATTGGACGATATTCTCCGCAAATTTGACTCCTCCAAGAGAGATTGAACGGATTTGCTGGATCAGATAATCAAACAGTTGCATGGGAAGGAGTTTCAATAAAAAAAGATACGTCAACAAATTACAACATAATTTGACTGTGAAAGAATGAGCTGTTCCAGTCATATCAACATGATCAAGTGGGATCTACAGTACTGTGAAGCTGATTAGGCTAACTAACTTAAAGACGACGAGACAAAGATACAAAGTGAAAGTAGCAAACTGCGTAAATTGATGCTTCATCGCAGATTGTTGAGAATCTCGGAAATATTATATGGTCGATGAGCTTGCCACAGGTCCCGATGTCGACCGGAAGATTGCCAAGGGCGGACGACAGAATTGTTAAAATTAAAGCCCAAGCAAGCAGCTTTTTGCACGGGTCAACCTGGTATGGTGAAGTAGACCCCTGTTATAATATGGTAGCTATGAGCATGATCTTTTTTCTGTATGATAATATTTGTTTTAAGCTCGTTTCGGATTTCACGAAGCATTTCTGACGTAGGATGTGGATGCATTGCCACATGCTTCTAAGAATTCCTTTTTAAGGCGAGATCAGCGTCAACCCTAAAAAATTGAATTAATTGTGGTTTGGCATGAAAGGGATGGGCAGCTGAGAATTCTACATCTTATTACATATCAGACCGCTGTATTGTGTAATATATTTGATCGTCAGGAGGTACAATTCTTGCCAATAACAAATGACGAGCTCGAAAAGGCAATAATCGAAATAACTCAGATGAGTTATTTCTTTGAGCTGATCTGTCATCACAGCTCCTGATCTAGCGTATTTGATGCCGCTTAAACCTATGCTAGGAACCGTGTGGATACTTCATAAACTCTACATGAAAAGCTACAATAAAAGCGAAAGTGCCTCCCCCCATATATATTTTCGCTATCGCTAAGGCTAGAAGGTTGAAACTTACCACACTATGTCTTTGGTTCAAGCTCTACAAGAAAATGTAAACAAATCCAAGATGGCCACCATGATGTTTCAGTAAAATGCATTGAATCGCGTTGAATCAACATGCTGAATTTTTGCGTAATTTTTAAAGAAATATGGCGAAAACATCACTTTTCTGGTACCCCCACATGGTCGCCATTTTGAATGATGATTCGGGGGGTCATGCAAATAGGCTCAAAATGACCCCAATATGATAATCTAAACAGTTACGGAGTTTCAGCTCTCAAATTGTTGTCGTTCCGGAGATACGAGCAAAACAACAGGCCATGTAGGGTTAATGTTGGTTGCGGATTTGTCGATGGAAAACCTATATTACTAAACTATACTGTATAAATTTGTATGGAAGCAGGATAATATATATGATTCACGATCTATAGTCTCCTACAAGCTGAAGTAGAGCGTATGCTGTAAATATCTATACACATACCTGTACCATGCTTCCTGTGACGTCCGCGCTCATATTTACTCTGCCGAAGCGTATGTGACAAAATTACATGTTTATGTAATAACCGTGTGAGACCACAATGTGTTAATGTTCATTCAATCCCTTCATACGTCCGATAATTTCCTCATATATTCATGCAACTTGGTATAAACAATACAGGATGATAGTCACAATATTTTGATTTTTTTAAATACCGGGTCATAAGTGGATTTGAGTTCGTCGTTGATTGCATCATCAGAATGATTATGGCACAGACTTGTTAGAGGTGTGAATGGGCGCATGACGATAACCGAGAACAGCTTAGCCCTCCTGCCAAGAATTTATAGGTTAATTAAGGTGAAAAATAGTGTAATTAAATATGTATATTTTGTTATAGTAAAACATATAATAGAACAGGGTTTCCATTCATGTTTCGGTACAGTTTTTAAACTATTGAGATGTGAATAAGTTTAAAAAATCACCATCGAGTTAATTTTCTTGGTTATAAGAATATTCGCGGCAGTGATTTCATATTGCTATTAAATACATATCACAATGGTGATTGCTTCGCACATAACGGTTGGATTCGCATATGTACAATACTTTCTATTTTAATTTTACATTTTGATAAAGGAACTATGAATGATTCCAAAGGGAAGCTCAAGCCAGAAACCTGAATATAATATAATTTCATCTCATACTGGATTAACCAAGCTGGCAAGAAAGAAAACAATTTCTCGTCCGAGTACGATCATCGGTTAAAAATTTCGGACGTTTTCTTCGCAAAACTACAGATTTAAATGTGGGGTTTGAAAAGCTGTCGGACAGACAGCTTATATTCATATTTTATATTAATGCAGTCATTTCTCATATAGTATCATACACGGGGATGGGCGTTGTTTGATTCTTCAGCAACCAAGTCACGTGACCTGAATTTTACCGGCCTTTTGAAACACATCTTCGTATCGTCAAGGTTTCCTTTATAGCCAAAGACGAGATCTTGAACTCCAGAAAAGATTAATTCAAACAACTAAACAAACAAGCACAAAAATAATGACAGTTGTAAACAGTTTTACAAATAGCCCACGCTATATATTAACTAAGTGCTTTCGAAGATCCAAAAGCCCCGCATGACAATGTTATATTCAATACAGCGCCATCTATCTATACAAGGAAAACCACCGCGAACAGCGAAAATCTGACGAATCAACTCAAAATTTCACCATGCACTGGTGCCAAAAACGTCCACGAAAAATACTACACATTAGAAGTCTGGAATAATACCAGCCTTAAACCACAGAAATACTCCAAATAATAGACGAAATAACAAGTGCAAATGACTAAATCTGGCCACATCCGGACCTGTGCACCGTACAACATAAATGTAAATATGAAGATATAATTATATGTATATATATATTTTTTCAATTTCTTTCAATATCCTCATCGTATCTATATAATGGTCAACTGAACAGAAACACGCTTTAGTTTTACACAAGCCAAAAAAAATGGAAAAGGAAGAAGAAAAAAATGATCGAACTTTAATATAGTCTGCCTGAAGTGTTTATGATATAGAAACTCTCCCGTGTATGCGGGTCAGTCTGGCTGAACCTTGCCGCACTACTTCGGCTATAATCCCCAATCGTTTTTTTCAATCGCTTATTCTTAAACAAAACATTGCATCACGATATCGCTTTTTATTCGAGAAAAATTTCTCGATTGAAAAACGATTGCCAACAGAAAAAAAAACATTCGAACAGCGATCGCGGACGAACCGTTTATTTTGAAGAAAAAAACCAATCCCTCGCGCCTTGAAAAATCGCGACTTCGAGAAAATTTGAAAAAATAAACGATTCATTCGCGAACGATAATTGGAAACGGGTCCTTAGTCGCCAGATGTCGTCAATTTTTCCCACCTCTTGCGTATCGCTCCAATTGAAGTGTTGTAAATGCAGTTTTACGTTTTCAAAAACCGCCAAAAATTGTGTATCCGATCGGATGTTTAAGGTCAACCTCGACAAGAATTCACTCTATGATTATGCATGTAGTTTCTCCTATGGCTTTATCCATAACAGGCGTTCAAGGTTCAGTAAACTTGCATTGTATTCGAAGTGCAGCATACTTATTCGATTTCATGATAGCTAGGCTACCTGTCCACTGTCTCCATTGATTAGTATTGTCCCTGTTGTGATGTGATCATTTATATATAGATATCTACACTGAAGTTCGCCAATGTTGTTGGCCTAATGAATATTGGGGAACTATTGTTGTTCTAAGGGAACTGTACGATTATAACTAAAATTGCGTTTTTTGATAACATGACATGGAAATAAACGGAGTTAAATCAGCGCTATTATAACTTCTGTGAAAATCAGGAAAACATTTATGCTTTGTGCTATGCTATTGAAAATGGGCAATAAATTCACAAACACAGGAAGTGGTGATGATTGGTCAGTGGTCGGATGTTGAAATGTTAAGAGTTAATATGATTGTTTTAGAGCTTTATAAAATAGTTTATGAACTCAAAGATTTAATTCGTTACAGTCGACCAGAATGTGCAACGGAGGTATGAAATTTGACTTATACTGCTTGACTATGCCTGTTTTTAAATCATGCTTACAACCATTAGTTGATTTGAAAATTCAATAGATTCCACGTCAGAAAAATGAACAAAGTGATTATCTGAGAGATGACTGGGGCATTTGTGTTATTTGATCATGTCAGCGGTAGTTCAATAGATTCCACGTCAGAAAAACGAACAAACTGATTATCTGAGAGGTGACTGAGGCATTTATGTTCTTTGATCATGTCATCAGTATGTGATGTCCATATAGTATAAACCGATTTGCTTTTCATAACAGTAAGACAATCCATCGATTTGATTCACGTTTCTGAAATCCTGGGCGTGAGGATGTTGTTTTCCGAACAAATTTACTCGAAGGTGTTTATTACACATCTGCATTTCCCACTTTAATTCTAAGGCAGAAGTTTCGCCGACTTGACGCGCAACTCTAAGCTTAACCTTGAGGTTTCGTACGTCTTTCTCCTACAGTATGGAGACTATTTTTAATCCGTGATAACTAGATTATTTTCTACACGAAGTTGTCAAAATTATCATCGATGTAAGCAATTGTCCTTTCCTGGAATAGTAAGGTAATTTTAGCCAGGTCTATGGTGTAGATGTAGGCATGAGGGAAGATTACGAACCGTGAACCACACATTTAGGCATACGTCAATTAATGCACTCGAAGATTCACCGGCAAACGCTATTCTCTTGGAAATAAAGTGAGAAAAGGTGATTTGTGAAAGTTTCGAAATGAGCAGCTTAAAAATGTATACAATATTGTACAAATTAGCCGTACCATAATGCGATTGCTGACGTGATGAGAGCTGCACTCAGATATATAGGAACATTGTAGAAACAAAGCTCTCTGGCTGAAGTCCGTAAGACATGATACACTCATAATGCTCTTACATTAAAAATGCTAGTATAAGTAACTATAATTCCAGATAGATCCATATCCATACTTCATGGCCAATAATAATTACAAGCTAAACTAGAACTGCGAGCAGTTGTCAGGGCTTCCTCTTGAGCATCTGCACCATTTAGATAATTACTCAATGCTTTTGAGTTTGACTGTAACAGATCGTGTTCTTCCTGACAAACCCAGAAAAAATCAGAAAAACAACAACAAAACATGCAATATTCATTGGTCTGCAACGGCCATTTTGAATTGATAGGTCAGCTTGCCTTATAACACCATCAGCGTAGCTTGGACCAAGGATCATGTGTGCTAAATTTCAGATCATTCGGTACATCTGTTCTGGAGAACAAGATTTTTTTAGAAACTAGCTCAATCCAACATGGTCGCCAAACTGTTCATCCAATCAATGGTATAGGCTTTCCGTGCAATAGATCATGGCCTTCCTGATATAGTGCTGCATTATATATCTCTGTAACTCTCAACCTTCAAAACATTAAGCCCTTGCAATATTTGCATTTCTGTTCCAGAAGATGGCGGCAAAACTACTTGACCTAGAAACTTGTGGTTTGTATATTCGTCATCGCCATGCTCAAATGCATAGAGTCGATCACTTTCCCCGTCGAAATTTTGTTACTTTGAACATTCACAACAACTAAACATGCCATATTCATTGGTCAGCGGCGGCCATTTTGAATTTACGTGTTAGCTCTCTTATAACACTGTTACCATGGCTTGGACCAAGGATCATGTATGCCAAGTTTCAGATCATTCGGTCCAACCGTTCTGGAGGAGAAGATTTTTTTTTAGAAATGAGGTCAATCCAATATGGCCGCCGAACCATTCAACCAATCAAATCCTATTTTTAATATGCACTAGATCACAACCTGTGTAATATGTGTCTGAAGTTTGAGCATGATTGGCCTCATGGTTATTGAGATATAGCATCCACAAAATTACGGAGAAGAATAAGAATAATCCGAACAATAATAGAAGTCTTCCGTTGTCCATAGACATCGGAAGCCTAATAACAGCCATCAGAAGATGGTGTATCCCTCCGAGTGTCATTAAAGTGGGAAGAAGAAAATAAATACTCCTTAAGAGATCATAGAAAACTTCATGTACCACGGATGAAATCAACAAGATTTGGAATAAACTCACTCCGCTACTATGGCCCGAAATTATGGAATAGCCTACCACTAGAAACCCGCACGTCATCTTCCCTAAATATTTTTAAAGCTAAATTAAAATCATTTAAGGGGATCGCGTGTAAATGCCAGATGTGCAAGGCATAAATCCATTCTAAGACTGTGATATTGATTATTATACATGTATATTGTTTTATTACCTTTTTTTTTTACTGTTTTATAGTCGACAAACAGCCATCTGTGCTAATGTTTATATTTTTGTATCAGGTTCGACTTTAAATAAATATTTGTATCTTGTATCTTGTATCTTGTACGCGAACCACATCGAAGGTTTTAAATGGCAACAACTCAGTAAGTAAAGATCCTTCGTCAACAAAAAGAGCATATGCGAATCTCCAGACTGTGCCGATAACATCCACCAAGTGTTATGTAAAACTGAAGATACACTGACAAGATGATACCATTTAATCTACAGTATTTTGAACTGTAAAGGGCAATAACTCATTCAGGAGAAATCCTTCGTCAACGGGAAGAGCGCATGCGCATCTCCAGACTGTGTCGATAATATCCACTAAGTATCGTGTGGACCGTATAAAAAGTGTCGTCGGAGTTGTGTTGACAAGAAATACGGACGGGCGGACGAACCGACTTCCGTGACTATCGTTATATCCCCCGTGCATATATGCCAGTTGGGGATAAAAATGAAGATCATTAAACAAATTTTAAATATTTTTTGTTATAGCCGACAAAAGGCCCAATTCAGTATCATGATTTTTATCAAATATAGAGGAGATTTTCATGGCCATGATTTTCATATATAACTAAATTCCGACCCTAAATTTTCTGGCCAAGCCAGTATATCATGGGGCTTGAAAATTTGCTCAAGGCGTTAACACATTTTCTCAAAATGTTCAGCCATTAACGATTGATTTTCACTGGCAAATTCACGGGCATGGCAAATTTATTGTATTTCCACGAGTAATTCATGGAGTTTTCTTGGATTTTGTATCCAGTAGTGTTAATCAGCCTGAACATTTCCATGTCGTACCACTGTATTCGTTAACTATTCAGGTATGAAACATTTTAAAATACGTCGCAGATCATTTCTGGTCAATTCAGGTTTTATGGCCAATCAATGTTTACCGAGAGTCAAATCATGATGGTAATCATACACCGAGAAAATTCAATGGTGGTTTGTGACTCAAAGGAGTCAAAAGATTGACCATGTTGCATAGCAGACTGCGTTCCGCTAATTTCAATAATCATTTCAGTTACGTGACCTCTTGACCTAGAAAAACTGCGCTGACAGAAAAATAGTCAAATGTTTGAACTTCTGTGCTAAAATATTCACTGATACCGAATTTAAACTATTTAAACCAAGCCTACATAACAATACAATCTTAATGGATGGATCATGCAGTTGGACAGAAATCCGTGAGATATTTCACTGAATTCGAGTCATTAAGTGAGGTCGACCGCACTGATATCGATGAACGCCTTGAAAGTTTCAGTTATTTCTACAGTTGCCTGGCTTGTGGGATTTTTGATGGCAGACGATTGAGTATATCGTCAATGGATTATGAAAATTCTTCAGTTCGGGCATACAAAAAAAATGTAGGTTATAGCACATTTTGAACATCCAGCGCTCGCGTGCAGCGATGTTCTCCTCGTTTGAGATGTTGACTCTTAAAACGAGAACAAATATTGCTGTAAATATCAAACCACGCTTGTTTGCTGACACATACTGTAATGTCATTATTTTATCTTATGATTTTATTTTATGATTTCATCGTCTGTACTCTGTACTCGTCTGTAGATCTAATCAGACCCATTCGACCTCAGTTATAGGGAGTTATCTAATTACTTTTCTCTTCAAATGGTATTTTTAACTATCTTTTCTTTATATTTATTGATGTACTTGTACTTGGTCGCGGTAAACATGTGATCTGAATGGCCAATATTCAGAGGATGTCCCATTTTCCTTGAACATGATTCATTCCCATACGAACTAGGAGAGAGATACGCCTGGTTTTAGCGAGGATGTTTCCCCGTATGTTTCAACGACAGCGATATCATTAAATAGCGATATCTGACATATTTTCCTCTAGAATTTGCCAAAATAATGGTCATTTTTCAAAGAGTACGATAATTTGATGCCTATTTACCAAATGATTCCAGTTATGGCAGACTGAATAAATTCTTCCGTAGCATAGGGGGGAACGGAAATCGACTACTTTGCAGGCGCTCATCAGAGCGAATCACGCCTCACGACGCACTCCTTCAGAGGCCAATATCGGGTATCACCGATAGAATATAGTAAATTGAAGAACACGAACTACAGACGCATTTGTCTCATTCTGCAGGAGTTTTATTGGAAACACGTCTCAGACCGTTCCAATAATATATGTATTAACTCGTACGGAACGTCCGGGAATAACCAGATCATTTCTGAGTTATATCATCTTCGCGAACCCAGTCGAATCAAATATCGACAAAGATATGCCAGGGCCTGTTCGCTTCGGTACTTGGGCAGAATCGATGGTAACCTTCTTTTCCCAGAGTTGTTTGCATCGATAGCCGCCCAACCTGGATATTGTGTTTATAGTTGGCATCACCCATGCCGAGATCCAAGAGAACTTGGAATCATTGGGCTCGGTGTTCATTTTTCATGCACCGAAAGAAATTGTCGATTACCTGCAGATGTTAATGGGAAATGTGGCTTGTCAATCTCACGAGGAGAGACACCGCAGACGAATCCGAATGGATGAAGGCCGTAAAATTTCATTTTAATATCTGACGATATTGAAGCGAACATGTGAAGCGAATCCACACACTGGTCTTGATAATGCGGTTCAGAATTCCGACAACTCTACCTGGGTATATTATTATTATTATTGAAATGTTAATATTGGTTAGTGGTCATCCCAGATGGCGCGAATGTTGGAAAACCTTGATGAATGACCGGACCAGACAATATCCCCTTTGAAAGTCAAGCAAAGATACTCTGGCAAAGACAGACCGTCACTGTTCGAAAATCCAGTACTCACAGCGGGGTATTCGAGAAAAGTATATGGTGGGACACCTGTGAGACTCAGAAAAGTTTGAGGAACAACCATCATCCGGGCATTTCTCCATGGATCACAGCCGATCGAGTACCAGTGTTGTCTTAGATAATGTTGGACGACGGGCCCAAGTTGCACTGCCAATTGTTTGTAGAGATCAGTATTACAGTGATAATTATAGGTGACCGACGTTCCGAAATCCAATATGGCGACAGGCCCTTTCCTTCTTACACTTACCAGTAACAAACAAGTCTCTCCGTCGTATGTGTAATTATTTACCCGATCCGACTCGGAAATATTCAGTAAACAAGCGTTTCTGGCCTCAACAAATTGCAGGCACCACATAATAACGTCTATCATGGAGGCAACGAAAAAGTTGATGATTGCATATGAGAAGGCACCACCAATTGTGCAGCAATAAAAACATGTCCACACAAATAGCCCGGAGAGTAACACGTGTCTCTTCAGTAAGTTTTCCCTTCTTCCGAACATGAAGATGACTGTGGAATACAGAGAAAGACAGAATAGTTACAGCAATCTTTGAAATCATTAAAGTTTAGACTCTGGAGAAAATAGTGAACAGCCACAAGGATCTTTCAAATTTAAGATCCCACATTCCTCTAATGCAATAACATCAAGTGAATCCGTATATGTGTACGAAAAAGCCTAGCAAAAAGGCAAAAGGGATGGCAGGAGCACTTGACGGTTTGTTGGTTTCCAGTTCTGTGTATCTGATGAATTTCAACCTTTGCTCATCATATTTCGCGTCCATGCTATATTATATCAATATATAAAATTTATATTTGTGGATACAGCTCAGGTCTCCATATGGAATACATAATCTCTATAGGGCGAGTATACCATAACCTTAGAAATCTTACAGAGACTTGAACCAAGTTCCCCCTAAACACTAATAATTGTTCAGAAACTTAAACACCAAATGATGGAATCGCACCACTTTTCATCATTGTACGCCATTATGTTTAACAAACGGATGAGGATTCAAGCCCCGTAGATAAGTTGTGATATTCATACGAGAAATGTTTTGAAGATTGAAACTTCTTACACACACTTCATCGGGGTAGTACGTTTCCTCCCAGAAGCTAATATTTCCTTCAGAGAAAATAAAGTAGAAGACTGATAGTTAGGTAATCGACAAGGGAAACCTTAAAGCTGCGAACAAATGTGATTTTATTTTTCTCCAAATGATAGCGGGTCATGTGGACATTCATAATCCGACGGGTTTCATATTTTCTAGGACACGCCAATGTTACCCTATTATATCATAACTAGTCCAAAATTGGATCACGATATAAACCGGCCAAGTTGGGTATAAAATTGAAGCTAATGACTTACTCAATTCTAATGTGAATTACATCTGAATATTTCGGGATCATTTGAGGTCACCTGTCCTTACCAGATCTTCTGGGGGTGTGACATGATTCTCTACCAAACTTTCCATACTATCTCCAAAATGACAAAAAAATTAACTTTATGGCCAATCCTGTTGAGATAATTTTCAATCACTCGATCAGAGGATCATGGGTACATTCAACATGGCGACCATGACTAGAAAATTACGTTTTCGTGGCTTTTATTCAAAATTCATGCCTTTTTACTCATGAAGGTCCCCAAAGTTATTGTATTTCACATTAGTTGATTCTTGTAAATTATTCATTTTATCGCAGAAAATTGAGGAACTAAAAACCCTGTGTGGCTATCTTGGATTTTTTTTCTGGCATTTGACCTCAAGATAAACTGTGGAAACGTTTAGCCCCACACATCGGAAGAGTGCGAACATGTTTTGGAGGTGGGTTTGGCAATAGACATGATTACAGTGGCCTGGGAATATCATGGGTTGTATCCTTATCGCCGGTTTCGTGGAATCGTACACAAGAGTCTGTAGTGAATATCCGTCAGAGGACGATAGAGATAATTTTGTAACGACGTAAAATCAAATAACAGAACTGCATTATTTGAGCATATCTGGAACAACATCTTAAAATCTCTAGAGATGCATATGTTAGTGAAGCAGCATTTTGTCAACCATATCTTTCTTGCCACATAATCTCATATATCTTGCCATATCTGACTTTTTCTCTCGGGGTCACTATTGGCCAACAAGTAGCCTTTAGCAGTAATGCAGCGGAGATGCGTCCTTCGGGGAGCGAAATTGATCATATATGGGACGTTGTTTCAGTTTTTTTCCCTTCTAAATTATGAGCTTTTAATCATTTGTTTTCCAATTGGCGACGAGGAACTATAGGAAGAAACACCTGTACACATTTTATCCATACCCCGATTCGAAGTCCATGCATATGAAGCACACCTAAGTTGACTTTTTCGTCATTTTTGAAGCTGATATTGACACGTTATCTCGTGAAAAGGGAGACATTAAACTCTCGAAACATTAAACTACCTGGAACATTGCCATGTCCAAATCATTTGAGTGTGGGTCAAGGTCACTTTCCTTGAACGTTAAGATTTATAGTAACCGAGATGCATGTACAGCACAAATATATAATATGTCGAATTGAAATCCTGTTCCCAAGTAGACAAATGTTCCGTAATTTGGCGATTTAGTGAATCGTGGCAACACCTTTCATACCACGGTTACTATCTTGGATTGATTCGCTTTTTTCTCGAAGAGGCTGGCCCATATAGCTTGTATTGCCATTGTCATAAAGTTCTCCCTATGGTGTGTAATCGTGATTACTGACAAGGTGATAAGGTAATTAAAAAAAAGAAAACGCAAATTTTCAGTCCTATTCTCATACCCTGTTGAATTTTGCCGATGATCCTCTGCTCACGTGAGTATGCCAACTGCTTCAACATGACCCCAATGATATTTTCTATAGAGTCACGGAATGTTCCGTCTTTGTTGTTGTCGTTTCCGGCATAGTGTTGACAGTTTGGTAGGGGGTCACGCTCACCCTCAAATGCCCGGTAGGGGTACGGAGACTGTCTGACCCAAGGTAACCTTAAAAGATCTCTCAAAATGATTTCGCATAATACAATATAAAATTGTAACACACATTTGCGCATTGAGGCTGTCAATAGCTTCAAGTTGATATCCAACTTTTGCAATTTTTACCTAATTATGAGATATTAGGTTAAAATGGACATGGCCTAGAAAACACTGCTCAAGTGTGTCACCCATCGGATTATGACTGTCCACTTGCAAATCTATCATTTGGAACAAAAATAGCGCATCTATACAATACTTTACGTTTAGGCCAATTTTGGCTACCTGAGTATGATGATGTACTGAATTCGAAAATACTCACCTAGTGTTGCCATAATATACATGGGCCCCAGTAATTTCTTCACCGCAACTAAATCCATGGCAATACCGTTTGCTGTAGAATTCAACTTCAATTAAAGAATTCTCTGTTCAAATTTTCAGATGTCATCCTGCAAAGGACGTAAGATTATGAGTTATTCGGTTCACACGTATATACAGTTTCAGCGGACATCAGAACATAATCTGAAAAGTGATTGGCCCATTTTATCTAAGTGTAATCCTGGACTAGATCAACATGCAAGAGATAGAAAAAATTTAACGAAATCTGGCGACTGCAAAGCAACCATATGACGCCACAGGAGACTGCCCTTACACCTCACATTCAGACCCGAGAATACGGTGAATTCTCGGACGTAGCATTAGACGTTGATATGGAGACTATGAAGTATCTACACGGCCCCTAGCACAGGCTTAAAAATACGCTAGCTCGGGAGCTGTGATGACAGATCAGCTCAAACAAATAACTCATGTGATGTTAAAGGATGAGCATCGAGGACGACCGATGGAGAAAACGCCTCAACATGAAGTAAACCGGGTAAATGCAAGAATACCCAGTTTCCACCAAAACAATGAACCTACATGAACCTATATATTGTCGCGATATCGCGTACAAAACTTTCAAAATGAATTTCAGCTGTGGGTAAAATGATATATTTACCATTCTAAGTGGGTTCTTCAAAGTTCACAATTTATGCTGATATACTCAATGACTGCTAGATTTTGAAAACTAGGCAGTTTTTCATCAGTTGTTTAGGACAGGCAAAGTACTCCAGATATTGTATTACAAGAAAAGACTTCTGTATTAAATGATTAGTATTCACAGGTTTTCGGAGGAACACGAAACCCTCCAACTGCATGTCTGTTTTCTGTAACATGAGCTACCGAACTTTGCAATAAGATTAATTCAATATTAGCAATTATTATATTTATTAGAGTGTCTCTCTATATAAATTGTAATGAGATAAAACGGCGTGTTCCGCGGTCACGTGGGCGTATGCCCAAAATACAATAGAGGACACCCCGTTCTCTCCCTCGCGCTGCACACAGCCGATCACGGAGCAGTTCGTCGAGTTGATTTTAGCTGCAGAACACAGCAGAAATAAATTCCCTCTCCCCATCGAATTGTAAGTAGAATCGTACCCAAGCGCATTATTGGAATAACTAACAAACGTTGCGATATTTACACGATAGTAATGAGGCAGCTCCGAATCAGTGGAATCTCGTGCATGATAAATTATGTTGCAGGCGATTGCCCACTGAAAACAATCAACAATGACGGATTGCGCTCTTGCAAAAAAAATAAAAAATAAAACACTATTTTGCTCCACAGATAATAGATTAACACGGAGTTAAGTTGATAAATACAATAATGAAAACACTGACTGGTTTTGAGGGGAATATGCAGTTTTGTTGCCGCTCGGATGTGCATATTGCCCTCGCCTGTGGCTCCTCGAGGCAACAAAACTGCATATTCCCCTCAAAACCAGTCAATATTTTCATATTATATTTTGTTGCGTTTAAGTAAAAAACAAAGCTACCAATTAACATTTATAGTATGTTGAAAATAGGAGTGATCTGTATGCAATTCGTAGTATTAAAACTCCGGTGTAAACATAAAGGTGATGTATAAAGTGTAACATGGGTTATCGTGGAATTACGCATCTGTATAATCCCCAAACGCTGGAATTGTTGGCGACATGCTAACATCGCAGGTTGGTACATATAGCATGACACTTGCTTTCAAAAGATTAGAATCAATTGTTTTCACTTTTGAAATAAATTAGTCTCTCGTCTCAAGAAGACAACGCCGTTTGTTCGTATGTCTATCACCTATACTCTATTAAAAGCATGACGCCAATATCTCAACTTGAGTTTCCATCTCTTTTTCTTTCCTATCAAAACTGGCATATGCTATATCGACCTGATTATCGCTGTGTGCATAGTGTTGTACAATTTGATACATGTGGTAGCACCTACGAAAAGGTTCTGTATTAAATAAAATACTGTTTCTCCCAATGTGCACAATGTGCAGGATTTAAGCCATATGATTCTCTCTGTATATATATCCGCTCTTGCGTATCTCGGCGGAGTTTTGTAAGGACTATCTTTAATTCAACGAAATATTATTTCAAATGGGTGGCACATATAATTCCCCTGGTATAGATCATGTAGTAAGTGAATCGAGGTCAGACAGTGGGTGCGTATTTTTCTACAGCCAGGAACATGTACATGTATACGGGTTTAATAAGTACTATAAAACTGCATCGTTGTATACGGGCACGTATTTTCCTACAGCCAGGTACATGTACACGGGTTTCAGTAAGTACTATGCAACATCACGGTTGAATCTATCCAGTTTAGCAGCCAGGAATTATCTATCAGCATGTTGTTCTCTTTTCTTTCGTATATCCTTTGGGATATTCATCTCCCTTAACGCAAGTGCAACCAAGTTTCGTGTAAAAGAAACGCCCTTCACAGCTAAAATTAAATAATCTCACCTGCCTGATTATATAAGAAGATATTTGTCAGGCTAAGACATCTCCTGTGTGGTATTTTCTGAAACTCATGATGATTTATTCGATACCACCTTCGTTCTCCGGTTGTTCACACCACCTGTCCTACAGCCTCGGCAGAGACCTCAGATGACTGTAAATGTGGGTACAAATGCCACAAATGAATATACGACCCTGAATATACACCACCCAGCATTTCTAAAAATCACTCCACCCTTCAGTGCTTGGTGTTCGCATATTGACCACTGAACCGTAACCCGTAATCGCTGGGAAAAACGACCGCAAATTACATTGTGTGTAACAACTGTGTATTGAATATAATACAAACATAGTACGCTACTTTCTGTTGTAGACATAAAACGCATCTTTTCATCATGAAGTCTCCACATGGGTATCATTGTGACAGCCAAGTCCTAAACTGTGTCTCTGAATTAAGTGCAACTGTGTATCAAGTAATTAAAATGCATCCTCTCTTCATGTACACAAGTTCTCGCTTGAAAATTCAGCCAGCAGAATATGTGCAATAAATTAACATTGAACAGGTCAGATAAATGTATGCTAAACTTCAGGTGATTCATTATTTTAGCTATTATTTGAAATCAGTCTCAATGGCCCTCCCCAGAATTAATTCTTAAACCGTTTTCACTGGGTTGGCAAATGCGCGACTCCCGATGAAACTTCGTGGTTCGTACCTTTTTGCTCCTGTTTATGCGCACAGCATGACGATTATTTTTTAACTAATGATAACCGGTGTAACTGAACATTATGCTGACGTTACTATTTGCAACTTCAAGTCAAAAATAGTCAAGTTATCGTTAATTACAAATTTCCCCATATTGTAGGCATGGGAAGAAGGGAAAAAGTACGAACACAGATATACGGTGAGAATCACGCGTCAGTGCACCCCTCGAAGCGCCAAGGCAAACCTTCGTATAGGAATTAAGTAAGGAAATGTCCATCGCACTTGTCCCGCTCCCTAACTGTTTCCTGTCACATTGATTAACATTTTCCATTGTTAAATAAATGAACTATTCATTTTTTTTAAATGAATATTTGTTTGTATGCGGGGAGAGGATACACATATAGTACTGCAGGGATAGAAATCAACTTGCAACCGCAAAGTGTCATCACACAATTCGTGCCATTATTTTCATAAATAATGGTATATGGCGGATTCGAACATACTTCCACTCCGTCTCATTATTATAGCATTGAACATTCAACAAAGTGATGCTAAATTCCCGATAAACACCTGCGAACACCTGCAGTGTTGTGACGTTTTCGGCTGGCGGGGGTAACTATAGTGAGCGCGCGCGTACTTTCCCTCAGTTTTCAACGATGTTCGCATTGACCATGGTTTTGATCAATGTGAAAGGCATACACGAACATATTTTAGCTAATTTAATATAAATTCGTAATAAATATTCGATTGTACATTTCCGACTCAAAATAAAGACCTCGGAAGTTGATTTCAAATTTTGGAGATAAACTTCAGTTGGCACTCGTCCAGCAGTTTGGACCCGACTGCTGGTCTCGTTGCCAGCTGGTGTTTATCTGGAAAATTTGCAACCACTTTCTCGGTCTTTATTTCCTAATTCTATCATGCCCCACCTTAGATTTGATTAGTCAAGTCCTCGAAACATGCAGAGATAATTATCGCGCGATAAGCATTTGTTTGTTGTGATCTCTTTCATCCACATGCCGAAATAGTGACGTCTCATTCGTGTGACGCAATGCTACAAAGCTGAGCGACGATTGGTTCATTCACTGTTCAGTGAGCCGAATTCACATAGCTGCATCTCATGAACGGACAACACAAGCGAGCATGACCTGTAAATCATTCGCGAAATTCACCCATCAACAAGGGAGTTTTTTTCCCATTCCGCTTATAAATTGATGGGATATATATCATTGTGCAGGTTAGAATGGTATTAATGAACTCCTTGGTGAATATAATCATGTAATAACTGTATGATGTTTAGTTGTCATCGATAGCATCTTTCGAGGGGGGTTTGTTTTTTGTTAACAGTCTAAAACTAAACAAAGAAAAATTAGTACAGTATATTATTGTCTAAGGCTGTAATCAGCTTCTCATCCAAAAATCATGGTCCTTGACCTATTTGGTATAATTGAGTACTATATGGTACAATTTCATCCTGGTGGCAAAATTATAACACCTCAAAAAAAAGTGATCTGCGCATTATACCTGAGAAACATTGATTTAAAAAAAAAGATATGTGTTTGGATTTTTTGACAAAATTCTATTGAAGCGTAGTGCAAGGTGTGCGTTGCACCCATCGTAGATTTACGTTTCTGAACTGACCTTTAACAATGAGTTGTAGACTGGTTGGGAATAAAATCGCACTATCTCACTATCTAAACTTAAATAAATTTCTTGAGATCTGATTTTGAAATCAGTTTCATTAACGTCCCATACGAAGGATTCATTTCAAGTTAACGTGGTACAAATGAAAAACTTACAACTATGGTGCACTATAACTGCAATTTTCTCATACTCTGCTGATCGACGCTGATAAAAATCATAACCAGGTGACTCGGGAAGGAATCTTCAAATGTTGACAGCTCATCTCTTGTAGGAAACAATCCTGTGTTTTTATTATTATTATTTTTATTTCTCACTGATGTGAACACTATTTTATTCAGTTCACTCCATATTCTGAAAGAAGAATTGGGGAATAGCTCTCGACCTGATGATTTTGAGGTTAGTAGACCAAAGGTCACAGGCCACAGTTTGTTCATTAGAGTGTCTCCGTCGCCTAGTTTAGTAGAGCTAGAGTTACGCTGTCGCCTCTATTTCTATCAAATGAAACATCTGCATTTGACCTGTTGTATTGCATGTCTAGCATGAATCTATTCTTTTAATAATGTAACCTTCTTTATCCGGAATTCTCTTCGTCATGTGCATGAACTGTTCTGCTCGACACAAGGACCAATTTGGATGACAGTTTCACCCTATCTGGCCTGGGCGATTTGGGGTGTATCGCAGCCAGGGGGGGGAAGTGCCCCCCCCTTTATATTTTCTCTACCACTAAAGCTAGAGCGCTGAAACTTACCACACAGTGTCTTGGGTTCAAGCTCTATCGGGAAATGTAAAAAAATCCAAGATGGCCGCCATTATGACGTCACAGTGACGCCATCTTCTCGGAAGCCATTTTTCGGTCTTTTTGGGGTCGATTTTTCGAAATTTTCATTTCTCCGATTTTCCTCGAAAAAAATCAAATAAAATATAGAATAATTAGTTTTGCATAAATAAAATACATTCAAGGCCTTTTAGGCAAGGAAAATGTGAAGAAATGGAGCGAAAAGACTGAAAACGATTTTCGCGGATACCACATGGTTGCCATTTTGAATTTACCCATGATCCTCTGCCCGGGGGTATATGAAAATAGGCTCAAAACGACCCCAATAAGATAAGCTTAAAAGTCACCAAGTTTCAGCCTCCTCGGTTTTGTCGTTTCGGAGCAGCAGATAAAAGTTCACTAGGGGGGGGGCATTTCCCCCCCCCCCCAGGCCATGTAGGGTTAATACAGCTAATCATATTGGATCTTCATGTGTCTGCTTGAATGACACTCGCGAAGCATCCTGCCTAAATCCAAAATCGCAGCCATGGTGGTTCAATCGCATGTAAATAACGTTATAACCGTTTTAGCTTTCCACTTTGATACATGATGTCAAATAAGTATTAGTATGTTGTTGCATTGTTTCACCTCGTTTGAATTCTTAGCATATCCGGCGGGGAATATATAAGCTCTCCGCTCGATATGTGTGTATGCACAATGTATATACAATGTCGAGTTGTTCCGATGAATACGGTCGCGCTCTGCTTGCGATATGACAGCCTTCCCTGCTAACCTACATCACAAAGCCTATCTTATGCTAGGCTCCGTGCCTACACTTATACAGGCATATAGGTCTACGCACCTGTTATGAGTTACAGCCACTCATACCCTGACGACAATGCTAAGTGCATGCAGACTGCGAGGTGATCTTTATTACGGCAGACAAGGTGTATCAGCTGAGGATTCCGCTTCGTCATTATGAATCAACACATATTAGAAACTAGAAACTTTGAATACTCAGAGTATGAAACCTGCATAATTAGTTAAACCCGTTACCTCCAGCCTGGAGCCCTTGCATTTCGTCTTTTGTGAGCAGAGACCGTGCACTTGTCTAGTGTTGTAGGTTGTTTGGCGAGTGCCAGTGCCGTCTATCTAGTTTCATCTAATAATACATACATATAGTTAATTTTCTTCTAATAGTAATGAAGCGAGGGTGCGAAACATAGATTAATGTGAGCGAGAATAAGAACTGTACATCACAGACTTGACAAAAACAAATTATTGTTCATTTATTCGTCGCTGCTTGTTATTTGCTGGTCACCCTCGGGACTTGCTTCAACGCTGCATGACCTTACAATCGCTTTCTAGGTCACTGTTTTCGCGCATACTCCTCACATGCTCTCTTTAATGAACCGCCTGTGTTGTCATATGCATACATTTTACTCTGTCATGCTCCAATTTAACATAAGTAATTTAGATAGATAGATAAATATTTTATTTAACGCTGGTTACAGAACCAGTCAACATTTTGGACCACTGGAAATATAACGAACACTGAATCGGGGACTTTTCCCCCCACTTATATCCCCTACCAACATGTATGCAATCTCTATCCAGATAAATCTCAAAAGAAAGCTACATGCATAGTCTGCAATTCCAGATATTCACATACAGATATGTTTATGTGGGACCAATAGTGAATATATTGTGTTTGGATCAGTGTTTTACAGAACGATTCATGTAAGTATTGATGTTGGAACAATAAGGTTGTAGAGAGATCTGGAAGGCATTGCTGATCAAAAATCTATGAAAACTGATCAAGTAACATGGACCTGATTGTTGATCATCAGATTCCTGGAGCATGATTCTGGACGATTCAACTGAGCACACAACAACGTCGGCAAAATAAGCAGAAACATCCCGTCCCCTCGTTTCACCAATGTTTGACAACAACTTACTTGTGCTCGAGAATAAAAAATTATTCGAGACCACGGCCATGCACGACTTCAGCTTTTCCAAAAAAAGAATCTGCATACCAATCTTATACATTTAAAACTGATTGAGACCCAGAAACTTAGTATATTAGTATATCCACATGCTTAAAAAAACCCGGAAATTTAACGGGGTCCTTCTCGTTAACAGCATCAACGTACTTACTTGCAGATGATCCCACCTTTATGTTAAATTGCTGTATCTTAAGTAATCATCCTAATCAAATCTGTCACAGGACTAGATTTTAACATTGAAAAGTGTCGCTGATAGTTCGATAAATCTCTCATCCTCCGTCCCATAGTTTCACACGTCAAATTGCAGACTTACTATGAATGACCGTTTACATGTCGGTCTGAATAGCGGTCTGTCCTATCTGAATAGCGGTCTAGATCGCCAGAGACAATAATATAAACACTTCGAACTTATAAATAGGTATAATGAGAGAGTATTTTATTGGCTACAAGTTGGAGTCTTCAGTCCCTACATCGGACGCTAGGGGGCGCTACTACGAATGACCGTTTTCATGCCGGTCTGAATAGCGGTCTGGCATATCTGAATAGCGGTCTAGATCGCCAGAGACAATAATATATACACTTCGAACTTATAAATAGGTATAGTGAGAGAGTATTTCATTAGCTACAAGTTGGAGTTTTCAGTCCCTACACCGGACTCTAGGGGGCGCTACTACGAATGGCCGTTTACATGCCGGTCTGAATAACGGTCTGGCCTATCTGAATAGCGGTCTAGCTTGTCCGAGCCGAAAATATAAATGCTTAGATCTTAAAAATAGGCATGTCGATAGAGCATGCCATCGGCTAAAAGATGGAGTCTTCAGTTCCTTTATCGGGCGCCAGGGGGCGCTACTATGAATGACCGTTTACATGTAGGTCTGAATAGCGGTCTGTCTTATCTGAATATCGATCTAGGTGGCCAGCGACAATAATATATACACTTCGAACTTATAAATAGGTATAATGAGAGAGTATTTCATGGGCTACAAGTTGGAGTCTTCAGTCCCTACATCGGACGCTAGGGGGCGCTACTACGAATGACCGCTTACATGCCGGTCTGAATAGCGGTCTGGCATATCCGAATAGCGGTCTAGATCGCCAGAGACAATAATATATACACTTCGAACTTATAAATAGGTATAATGAGAGAGTATTTCATGGGCTACAAGTTGAAGCCATCAGTCCCTACATCGGACGCTAGGGGCGCTACTACGAATGACCGTTTACATGTCCGTCTGAATAGCGGTCTGTCTTATCAGAATAGCGGTCTAGATCGCCAGAGACAATAATATAAACACATCGAACTTATAAATAGGTATAATGAGAGAGTATTTCATTAGCTACAAGTTGGAGTTTTCAGTCCCTACATCGGATTCTAGGGGGCGCTACTACGAATGACCGTTTACATGCCGGTCTGAATAGCGGTCTGGCATATCTGAATATCGGTCTAGATCGACAGAGACAATAATATATACACTTCGAACTTATAAATAGGTATAGTGAGATAGTATTTCATGGGCTACAAGTTGGAGTCATCAGTCCATACATCGGACGCTAGGGGGCGCTACTACGAATGACCGTTTACATTCCAGTCTGAATAGCGGTCTGACCTATTTGAATAGCGGTCTGGCCTATCTGAATAGCGGTCTAGCTTTTCAGAGCCGAAAATATAAATGGTTGGAAGTTAAAAACAGGCATGTCGAGAGAGCATGCCATCGGCTAAAAGATGGAGTCTTCAGTTCCTTTAGCGGGCGCCAGGGGGCGCGACAATGAATGACCGTTTACATGTCTGTCTGAATAGCGGTCTGTCATATCTGAACAACGGAGTCAATAATATAAACACATTTTGGGGTGTAAAGGAAGGTGTTTGGTGTAGAAATGGACCATCCTTGGACCGTTTGATGTGTCATCTTGAAGATTTTCATGTCAACTGAGGCGTCATCGGTGACGTCATGAGTACGAGTGGTAGCGAAATGCGATCTTGGTCCGAATGAGATGGCCGGCCATGTCCGGTAATGACCAATAAACCTTTATTCACCCTTTCAAAGCATCAAGAGGCGTCTCCGTGCCTTTCGGAACTTGGGGCATTCCCTTCAACCTGTTAATGTGGTTCGTCCTTCATTCCGAGCGACACGAGCTCCGAGCGCCCAACTGTCCCATCTCCGGGCTCCGAGCGGCTGCGTTCCTCCCGAGCTCCGATCTCCCGACTGCCCCATCTCCGAGCTCCGAGCTTCGAACTCCCAACTGCCCCATCCCCGAGCTCCGAGCACCCAACTGCCCCATTCCCGAGCTTTGAGCTCTAGCAAATAGACACGGCGTACATCTGTGAAAGCTTTATTATAAGCCGGGTGCCGGTGGAGACGAGAACCATGGCTTACGCATGTCCGGTGCGTTCGAAGTCATTTTCCACGTCATTTAAGTCATTTAATCGACGTAGAGATTTGCTTTCAATACATAATAACCGTACAGAGCAAGGCCATCTCACGGCCATCAAGAACGATCAACACCTACGTCACACACAAGAGTATTGGAGCACCCCTATATCATTGCGGTGAGCGGCCCTGTGGGATGTGGAAAGACGTCATGGGCGATGAAATTTTTAGAGGAAGGTGTGGCAACTCCAGCCCTAACACGCGTTGTTTGGTGCTACAGCCAGTGGCAGTCCGCCTACAAAACTACAAAAGTTTACAGAATGTGAGCTTCGTCCCAGGGATCCCTCGCGATATTGATCAGGCGTATTTCTTCGATTCGACCAGGTCAATATAATCGTGCTCGATGACCTGATGAATGCGGCCAAGAAAAAATTCGAAAATCGAGGACCTATTCACCAAAGGATCCCATCATCGGAAACTGTCCGTCATCTATTTGACCCAGAATCTCTTTCCTCCAGGGAAGGCGTCCACAGATATTGCCTTGATATTGCAAAAATCCGTATGTTTGGTAGTCGAAATTATCCTCAGAACATCGATCATTGATTGCAGGCGTTTCAAGGCGCGACAAGTCGTCCGTACGGCTACCTGTTCGTAGACGTAAAAGCTCATACCCCCTCCTAACCGGTGAGGGCTCGCTACAACGTCATATACCCCAACACCATCCAACGAGACCACACATGGCAGCACCCGTCCAGCAGCAGCAACCCAGCCCCATACAGCGGGTCCCTTTCATACCATCTGTCCCGGAATATCACCCAACCGTGGAGGATCAACTCAAACCTGTACAAGAGAATGAACACGTGAACTCGAGGCTATGGAAGGATGTATTCAAAGAATGTATGGACACCGAGATGGGCGAGACGTTGGAGGCCACAAAAAACAAGTTTCACAACAAAGGGTATTTGAAAGAGGGAGCCGCAATTTTAGCCCATAACACTTTGGTACCCAGATTACGACGGGCTGTATATCAGCAGTATGTCGATCTCTTCACTCATATGAAATTGCTGGACAAGGACCCGGTCCATATGAAAATCGAAAGAACAGCGTTGATATTGAAAACCTCAGGCATGAACTGGACAGAGGCGTATGTCAGAGCGATGGCTCAAAAGAAACAATTGTTTGAACGCATGGTTCAAGGGCGTTAAGGCGTTAAGAAAGAACGCACATTCATCAAACTTAACGATATGATGCGACACGAGGATACTTTCTATCCAGACACCGAGAAGCCGACTGAGGAGCCAGATAATGATACCGAAACAGAGACTGCTGAAATTCTGTTTATTGATACGGAGAGTTTGATCTCAGATAGTCAGCCTATCTCCCAACGAATTGAGGACAAGTGAGAGCCTTGGGATCGTATTGTGCATGAAGCTATTAATACCCACGCTGCGGTGATCGAAGACGCGGGACAGAGTAACTTACAACAGGCGTACATTCAAATGCGCCCGAACATCAGGAAAACAGCCATGGTCATCTGTGAATGGTATAGACTGCTGCCATTTGAAATGAAACGCGACCCCACGCATAGGTCCGTCATCAAGACCAAGCGTTACTTGGAAGAGGATATGGGTTTATCACCCACCGTAGCCCGGGAAAATGCGATCAGAATGCACAAAGGTTGAAAATTTATATAAAAAATAAACAAAGCCGCTCGCCGCCCTAAAATTAATAGTATGATGTAGCTACGTACACGGTCTTTAAGAATAGAGTAAAATCAGAGCGGCGCGCAGCTTAGTTTAGACGAAAAGTCTATCAGTTATACCCCTCTACATAATATATCTTTTCTCGTATTGTTTAATGTTTCGAGATAGCATATAAAAAAGCAAAGCCGCGCGCCGCCCTGAAATTAATAGCATGGTGTAGCTGTATACAGGCTTGTTCAGAATAGTGTAGATCCACAGCGGCGCACTGCTTTATTTTAAAGAAAAGTCGAGAAATTATACCACAACTCATTATTTTTTCAATTTATTTTCAAGGTTGAAAAGTTGCATAAAAAAACACAATGCCGCGCTCCGCTCTCTTTTAAAGAAAAGTCGATAAATTATACCACCACTCATTATTTTTTTAAATTTATTTTGAAGATTGGAAATTTATACACAGAAAAAAAAGCCGCGCGCCGCCCTGAAATCAATGGAATGATGTAGCTACGTACACGGTCTTTCAGAATAGAGTGAAATTAGGGCAGCGCGCAGCTTAGTTTAGACGAAAAGTTAATCAATTATACCCCTCTACATAACTTATATAGTTTTCATAATGTTTAAAGTTTCCAGATAGTATATAAAAGACAAAGCCGCGCGCCGCCCTGAAATTAATGGTATGGTCTAGCTGTATACAGGCTTGTTTACAATAGGGTAGATCCACAGCCGCGCACTGCTTTATTTTACAGAAAAGTCGATAAATTATACCACAACTCATTATTTTTTCAATTTATTTTCAAGGTTGAAAAGTTGCATAAAAAAACACAATGCCGCGCTCCGCTCTGAAATAAATGGTATGGCGTAGCTACGTACACGATGTTTCAGAATAGAGTAAAATCAGAGCGGCGCGCAGCTTAGTTTAGGCCAAAAGTCTGTCAATTATACCCCTCTACATAATATGTCTTTTCATATTGTTTAATGTTTCGAGATAGTGTATTAAAAAAAAACAAAGCCGCGCGCTGCCTTGAAATTAATAGTATGGTGCAGCTCTATATAGTGTAGATCCAGAGCAGCGCACCACATTGTTTTAAAGAAAAGTCGAGAAATCAAACCACCACTCATTATTTCTTTTTAATTTATTTTAAAGGTTAAAAATGTATGTAAAACAAAAAGACAAAGCCGCGCGCCGCCCTGGAATTACGAGTATGCTGTAGCTACGTACACGGTCTTTCAGAATAGGGTAAAATCAGAGCGGCGCGCAGCTTAGTTTAGACGAAAAGTCTATCAATTATACCCCTCTACATAATTCATAATATATCTTTTTTTCATATTTTTTACTGTTTCGAGATAGTATATAAAAAAAACTAGTTTAGTTTAGACAAAAAGTCTATAAATTATACCCCTCAACATAGTATATTTTTTTCATATTGTTCAATGTTTCGAGATAGCGTATAAAAAAGCGCCGCCTTGAAATTAATGGTATAGTGTAGCTGTATACAGGCTTGTTCAGAATTATGTAGATCCACAGCGGCGCGCCGCATTATTTTATAGAAAAGTCGAGAAATCATACCACAACTCGTTATTTTTTAAAATTTATTTTAAAGATTAAAAATTTATACAAAAAAAAAACAAAGCCGCGTGCCGCCTTGAAATTAATGTTATGGTGTAGACACGTACACAGTCGTTCAGAATAGAGTAAAATCAGAGCGGCGCGCAGTTAAGTTTAGACAAAACGTCTATCAATTATACCCCACTACATAATTCATAATATATCTCTTTTCATATTTTTTTACTGTTTCGAAATAGCATATAAAAAAATAAGCCGCGCGCCGCCCTGAAATTGATGGTATGGTGTAGCTGTATACATGCTTGTTCAGAATAGCGTACATCTACAGCGGCGCTCCGCTTAGTATTAAAGAAAAGTCGAGCAATATCACAACTCATATTTTGGTGGAAAATTTATATATATAAAATAAGACCGCGCTCCGCTCTGAAATTAATAGTATGGTGTAGCTACCTACCTGGTTGACGCGTAGCATAGTTTAGACGACCACCAATTATACCTCTCTGCATAATATATCGTTTTTCTTATTTTTACTGTTTACTGTTACTGGCCCTAAAATTAATGGTATGGTATAGCTGTAGACAGCCTTGTTCAGAATAGTGTAGATCCACAGCGGCGCGCCCTATAGTATTAAAGAAAATTCGATAAATTATAAAACTCATTATTATTTAAATTTATTTTTAAAGTTTAAAATTTATATATCAAAAACAAAACCGCTCTCCGCTCTGAAATTACTGATATGCTTTAGCTACATACATGGTCTTTCAGAATAGGGTAAAATCAGACCGGCGCGCAGCTTAGTCTAGACGAAAAGTCCATCATTTATATCTCTCTTCATAGAATATCTTTTTTCATTTTTCTTATTGTTTCGTGATAATAAATCATAAAAAAAACGCCGCGCGCCGCCGTGTAGCTATGTACACGGTCTTTCAGAATAGAGTAAATTCAGAGCGGCGCGCAGCTTAGTTTAGACGAAATGTCCATCAATTATACCTCTCTTCATAATGTATCGTTTTTCATATTTTTTACTTTTTCTATATAGTATATAAAAAAAACAAAGCCGTATGCCGCCCTAAAATTAATGGTATGGTGTAGCTCTATACAGACTTGTTCAGAATAGTGTAGATACACAGCGGCGCGCCGCTTTATTATAAAAAAAGTGGAGAAATTATACCACAATTCGTTATTTTTTTAAACTAATTTTAAAGGTTAAAAATTTATATATAAAAAAAAACAAAGCCGCGCGCCGCTCTGAAATTAATGGTATGATGTAGCTACGTACACGGTCTTTTAGTATAGAGTAAAATCAGAGCGGCGCGCAGCTTATTTTAGACGAAAAGTCCATCAATTATGCCTCTCTGCATAATATATCGTTTTTTAGCTGTTCAAATCGCTTTTTATCCGTGGTCCGTCGTCCGTCGTCCGTCGTCCGTCCGTCGTCCGTCGTCCGTCCGTAAACAATTTCTTGTTATCGCGATTTCTCAGGAACTACGGCTTGGATCTTTCTCAAATTTGGTACACAGGTTCCCCTTGGGGTCTAGTTGTGCAAGAAACCTTTTTTGGTCCGATTCGAAAATCCAATATGGCCACCAGGCAGCCATCTTGGATTTCCCCATGAAATCTTATCACAATTTCTCAGGAACTACGGCATGGATCTTTCTCAAATTTGTACACAGGTTCCCCTTGGGGTCTAGTTGTGCAAGAAACCTTTTTTGGTCCGATTCGAAAATCCAATATGGCCACCAGGCAGCCATCTTGGATTTCCCCATGAAACCTTGTTATCGCGATTTCTCAGGAACTACTGCATGGATCTTTCTCAAATTTGGTACACAGGTTCCCCTTGAGGTCTAGTTGTGCAAAAACCTTTTTTGGTCCGATTCGAAAATCCAATATGGCCACCAGGCAGCCATCTTGGATTTCCCCATGAAACCTTGTTATCGCGATTTCTCAGGAACTACTCCATGGATCGTTCTCAAATTTGGTACACAGGTTCCCCTTGGGGTCTAGTTGTGCAAGATACCTTTTCTGGTCCGATTCGAAAATCCAATATGGCCATCAGGCAGCCATCTTTGATTTCCCCATGAAACATTGTTATCGCGATTTCTCAGGAACTACTGGATGGATCTTTCTCAAATTTGGTACACAGGTTCCCCTTGGGGTCTAGTTGTGCAAGAGACCTTTTCTGGTCCGATTCGAAAATCCAATATGGCCACCAGGCAGCCATCTTGGATTCCCCCCATGAAACCTTGTTATCGCGATTTCTGAGAAACTACTGCATGGATCTTTCTCAAAATTTGGTACACAGGTTCCCCTGGGGGTCTAGTTGTGCAAGATACCATTTTTGGTCCAATTCGAAAATCCAATATGGCCACCAGGCAGCCATCTTGGATTTCCCCATGAAACCTTGTTATCGCGATTTCTCAGGAACTACTTTATGGATCTTTCTCAAATTTGGTAAACAGGTTCCCCTTGGGGCCTAGTTGTGCAAGATACCTTTTCTGGTCCGATTCGAAAATCCAATATGGCCACCAGGCAGCCATCTTGGATTTCCCCATGAAACCTTGTTATCGCCTTTTCTCAGGAACTACTGCATGGATCTTTCTCAAATTCAGTACACAGGTTCCCCTCGGGGTCTAGTTGTGCAAGATACCTTTTCTGGTCCGATTTGAAAATCCAATATGGCCACCAGGCGGCCATCTTGGATTTCTCCATGAAACCTTGTTATCGCGATTTCTCAGGAACTACTGCATGGATCTTTCTCAAATTTGGTACACCGGTTCCCCTTGGGGTCTAGTTGTGCAAGAAACCTGTTTTGGTCCGATTCGAAAATCCAATATGGCCACCAGGCAGCGATCTTTGATTTCCCCATGAAACCTTGTTATCGCGATTTCTCAGGAACTGCTGCATGGATCTTTCTCAAATTTGGTACACAGGTTCCCCTTGTGGTCTAGTTGTGCAAGAAACCTTTTTTGGTCCGATTCGAAAATCCAATATGGCCACCAGGCAGCCATCTTGGATTTCTCCATGAAACCTTGTTATCGCGATTTCTCAGGAACTACTGCATGGATCTTTCTCAAATTTGGTACACAGGTTCCCGTTGGGGTCTAGTTGTGCAAGATACCTTTTTCGGTCCGATTCGAAAAACCAATATGGCCACCAGGCAGCCATATTAGATTTTCCCATGAAACCGTATTGCGATTTCTCAGGAACTACTGCATGGATCTTTCTCAAATTTGGTACACAGGTTCCCCTTGGGATCTAGTTGTGCAAGATACCTTTCCTGGTACGATTTGAAAATCCAGTATAGCCACCAGGCAGCCACCTTGGATTTCCCCATGAAACTTTATCGTCATTTCTCAGGAACTACTGCATAGATCTTTCTCAATTTTGGTACACAGATTCCCCTTAGGGTCTCGATATGCAAGATGCCTTTTTCGGTCCGAATCGAAAATCCAATATGGTCACCAGGCGGCCATCTTAAACTTTCCCATGGAATTTTGTTATCATGATTTCTCAGCAACTACTGCCTGGATCTTTCTCAAATTTGATACACATGTTCAATTGTGCAAGATACCTTTTCTGGTCGGATTCGAAAATTTCATCTTGGATTTTCCCATGCAAAGTTGTTATCGTGATTTCTCAGGAAGTACTGCATGGATCTTTCTCAAATTTGGTACACAGGTTCCCCTTATGGTCTAGTTGTGCAAGATACCTTTTTCGGTCCGAATCGAAAATCCAATATGGCCACCAGGCAGCCATCTTGGATTTCCCCATGAAACCTTGTTATCGCGATTTCTCAGGAACTACTGCATGGATCTTTCTCAAATTTGATACACAGGTTCAATTGTGCAAGATACCTTTTCTGGTCCGATTCGAAAATTTCATCTTGGATTTTCCCATGCAAAGTTGTTATCGTGATTTCTCAGGAAGTACTGCATGGATCTTTCTCAAATTTGGTACACAGGTTCCCCTTATGGTCTAGTTGTGCAAGATACCTTTTTCGGTCCGAATCGAAAATCCAATATGGCCACAAGGCGGCCATGTGGAATTTTCCCTTGAAACATTGTTACCGTGAATTCTCAGGAAATATTTCGTGGATCTTTCTGAAATTTGGTACACAGGTCCCACATGGGGCCTAGTAGTGCAAGATACCTTTTTTTGGTCCGATTCGAAAATCCCAAGTTACGCTTCAAATTAATTCGGTATTCTCGAGTTGTGACGTTGCATCACAAGAGTCGGCAGATCAAACGGTGGGGCATATTCTATATATTGACTATAGAGAATATCCATACCTTCACCTTCCATATCAAGGAGTTCAAATAATTCGGAATTAAAACGTATTTCTTCAAATTTTAAATCAGCTTTCTTTAGTCCATGCAGTAGCAAGTGAACTGCTCCACCCTTTCGTCTGCCGGCGGGTCGGCTACATGAAGGGACAACACGTCACAACTCGACAACTGTAGACTACTGTATGTTTCGATCCAAGGGAGATAATCAGGATTCAGGCACTTTCGAAGTTTCAACATTACTGCGCAGACGGGATCCCTTCAGTATTAAGTAGTGTACCATCTTACTATTTTCAGGCATGGTATCTTAAAAGAGATATCTCAAAATAGCCATATAAACAGAACAGAATTAGCACTCGTTCTTAATTATAAAATCTTAAGTGTGTTTCATAGCTCATGCCAAAGTGTCAAAGAGATTGGTCTTCGCTTCCAGTACCCAATGATGACACGTGCAAAAAAATATTTTAAAAAATACTACGAAACAAAGGCGAAGAATCCTCCGTACATGTACATTCACTTTCAGACTAACTTTGCTCATTTCTCTTGTATTATAACAACCGACATAAGTACAGTTTCTAGAAATCTGAAATAAACAAAATTACAAATCAATCGTTTGTACTTAGTAACAATGGGCAAAAAGATCCTCTAGTCATTAGCTTACAATTATCGGACAATGGTGGGCGCCAAGATCCTTCAGGATCTCTCGTTTAAATATTGTTTTTACTGTTTCCAGATAGAATACAAAAAAAAACACAAAGGCGTCTATTTTAAATTATCTTTGCAGTGTAGCTGGATATATGTTTGTTCAGGGTGTTTCACAGTCAAACCAGGCTCTAGTCAGAAATGTATACCCTCACCCCAATCCCTGTAAGCGAAAAGACGTTAATATTGGACAAAATCGGTGATAAGTAGGATTTGTATACATCCTCTTCATCCCACAACTCCGGCATGCAAGATAAATGGCTAAGATGAGCAAAGTTGGGTCAAACCAGGCGTTCTATAGATATGAGACGAATCGGCATTTCATATGTCGAAAATCCATTGAATGTCCAATATCAAACGAATATCCAACGAATATCCAACGAATATTTTTGAATATTTAACCTTTGTAAACCGAACCTGTGAAATCCGAATGTCCATATCCAATATCCAATATCAAACTCACTTCACACGACTAACTGACACTACAGAAAATTGTACATTTAACATGTATGTTAAATGTATGGTTCAGGTATGTGAGAGTCCGAAATTTGCATTCATTTATAATACATTTCCGATATGGTGTAGTTAGATATTTATAATAATTTAACTGTACAGTGCAGCTTGGAGAGTCCCTAATTTCACCCATATGACATAACCATGTGGAATGTTTCGGGTGTACATTGATTTGATTGGTTGCAAATAGGGGATGATCCGCCGTATTGAATATATAGTTTTACTTACATTTCATACCCTGGTGAACGGTCGCATTCACAGACATTTGACTAGTAGGTTGAGAAAAATTAAATGATTGGATTCACTTAACATTTGAATACCATACTGAGCATATTGAGTATGATCTAGTTTAGTTATATTTAACCCGTGTGATGAAGGATTTTATATAGTCGGATTTAAAATAAATTCCAGTCCGTTCGTATATAAGCAAATACAAATATTTGCCACAGCTTCGCCATACAGTGGCCAGGTCATTGGCATATGGACATGATGTATGTAACCACCTTGTGATATATGCTTGTACATACGAGTCTTCCTTATACGTGTAATGTACGGTGAAATCAATGGTTTTTATCTACATTTCACTTGGATTATTAAATCTGTATATTTCTGAAACATTTCCTATATGGATGACGAGTTGGTAAAATTGAACAAAACACGCATGAAATTGCTCGATTTCATGTAATGACATTTTCGTATTTCATTATATTTGCAACGTGCACTACATAGATGTCATATATGACTATTTGCATATGTTACACACGGTTATGATAAATGGATATTTGATAATATTTCCTAGACTATAGAAACGTGTGCAAATTGCAGGATTTGAAACCAATGGAAGGTGCTCGCACATGCGGATGATCACACGTTTAATAGCATATGGAAATCTATTTGCATATAATGTTCTAGGATGGTCATTCGAATCTTGTCGGTTTCATGAACATATATCAATATAAATACTGTGAAACACATGCATCTCTAAATGTTTGTTCATGATATGTGTGACATTTTATTGTATATAGGCCAGGGGTGGAGCAGTTAATATTTATTTTATTTTTGTTTCAGCATTTTTTGTCGGGGCGCAAAACTGGATAACCGATATATAGTCATGCGTCTGGTTCCTTCATGTCATGATGACCCAGCTTCGTAGGCGGGCACTACCGGTATGTTAGCCTTCCTGCAAACTTCCATCCGCCGTTGAAAGTCCAGATCTACGGAAAATAGATCTACAATAGTCGCTCCCGATCTTGGCGATAGAGAGCGTACTCTCAGATCTGGTGTTAATCATAATTGTAAAATCCGTCAACTACGCAGAAGAAATCTATCCATCTCCGTCCTCCCCATACGTCCAGTCGGTTAGAGACTTCTGTCAAATCAAAGCGGAAAACGATGCGTGGCTGGTGATTCTTCTCGGCGCTTCTATTAGAAGAATGATAATTCCTCCATACTATGGTCCCCTCGCGTTCTGTCGCTCAAATCCACTCAGGAAACGAAGTGCTGTAACCCAAATGTCTTCACCTTGGTAGGTAGCCCGTAATGTAACGGTTGCGCTGCAGCGACCAGGCTATAAATGACAGACGCGCGGACCTCAGAAAAGACCAGCATAAATGTTCGACAGCTCTCATGGCGACTGGTCCTATTTGTGCTTCTTCCGACATACATTTTCCGTTCTAAAAGTCGACTGTTTTAGTTCATCGTGCCCGATGTCTACATGATGATGCGTCCATATTTCGTCAAATATATGCATATAAAAAAATCCACCAAAAGACTCCCGATCGTCTCGTATCATGTAAATAGGCGTCAACCTGGACGATTTCATTTCTGTTTTCGACATATTTTTACATACTAAGTGGCATGGTGAGAGCGAATATGGATTTGTTTTCATGTTCAAATTTGAGTGGACAGATGGATAAACCCCTGTAGTGATATTCAGCACTATTGATATGAAAATTGACAGCTTTAAAGTCGAAAAATCTATCGAAAATGAAACACAATATGCCTTGCTTTCGGCGCGTCGAACAGCGTTGTCTCCCATTATGCCAGGGCCGTAGCTTAAATTGTATGGAATTTGTCTTGAATCATCAACCGCACTTATCTTCAATCCGATCACCATCCCACCATTAATACACAGCGTATAAGTACCGATCTGCCTTCCCTGATATCCCAAGTTCACTTCGGGCACATGATGGCTATTGCAAAGACATATTTAAAACTATCACCCCAAAGACATCGAGTGAGACTAGAAAAGACATGTAACTGTTGGTCGACTGCCATTTTGTCCTGGTATACCAGGTCCGAGAGGAGAATCGCCGCGCACACACTTCCCCTGGCTAACATTTTCCCTTCGGACATTTCCCGTCATGGACTGTTTACTTTCCCTGTATTTGATTTTACCAGTATGAGCATAGTTTTCTTGTTTTTTCTTGTTGTTTTTTCTTATTAAAATATGTATTTTCAACAAAACTTTATTTTTATTTCATTACAAAAAGTTCATATTTTACACATAAATGTGGAAGAAAGCCTGTATGCCGAAGTTAATGTCTGTTTTGCCGCCTGATTATTTATCTTTGTATGTAATTTCTGAGAGGGCACGTAAGTTGATTAGAACTTGTCCCCAATCCTATTGCTATTATTGAGGTAATCAAATATGTTTAAACTAAGAAAGTCTAATGCTAAAGGACGTGTTCGCTTTAGATGGATATCTTTCCCTTCAGAGTCGCTCTCTGTTGCTCTATTGTCTCGCTCCGAGCCGGCCGGTAAATTGTAACGTAATGCTCAGGTATTCCCCAACTCGTTGTCAGACAGGCGAGGCTAGTCTAATGGGAAATTCTGGTTCATATTCTCATACGGTTACCATTAGTATTTTCATGAACGACCCAGATATTTACGAACAATAATCAGTTATATTAATATATAAACCGACTCGAAAACTGAAAATTCACTGCCAAAAGTTAAGCGAACAATAATTAAAGAAGTAACTGAAAAAAAAAAAAATAAATAAGAAAAATCATATAGGCACATGCATAAACACTTGGGAAAGCAAGCGTCACTAAGCGCCGTAGTATAGAAAGCAGCAATTTTGGGGATGCGTGGAGTGCGTTTGAGGGACCATCCGTGGTCCGAATGCGTCGTGTGAGGTGTCAAAGTGAAGCTCTCGTGGTGTAGACCACGACTTGAGGGAGGTCCATGTCATCTGTAACGTCATTGGTGACGTCATCAGTAGGAGTAGTAGCCACTACTTCTGTAGTTAGGAAAACTTGTTCTCTGCTCTGCACACAAGGCTTACCAGCACCAATGTCACATCTTGACAATACACATTTTATTTGTTGTCGAGCAGAGATTGCGTCCAGAGTATATGCCGCCATCCATGCATATTATATATAGTCTCCCTTCCTACACACAATATGACGGCATATACTCTCGACTATAACCAGTCTGTGTTATAGAACCAAGTTGATCGATTTCACAATCCTGTCAACAAAAAGACACCAATCACCAGACATTCTTATATCCATCACACCGGTAGGCCTACCTAGTAAATCCGCCACGCTGGAATTCATGATATAGAATAGTTTATCTCCCTAGTATAATCCGTGGCGTGTCCTACTCCTCCTCCTCCTCCACTTTACTCACCTACTCCTCCTCCTCCACTTTACTCACTGCACAGCGGGTCGCATAGGTGTGGCGCGGGATAGGCTGGGGCGAGAGACCTGGGATTTTCGCTACCTGAGATTCCATGGGCCAGGCATTCACCCTATAGTAGAATGGGTCGACTGCGCATGCGCGATGAGTAGTAATATAGAAAGGGCACGCGACCTCCCTATCCCTATAGGTATGGCGCGGGATAGGGTGGGCCGCGAGACCTGGGGTTTTCGCTACCTGAGATTCCATGGGCCAGGCTTACACCCTACAGTAGAATGGGTGGACTGCTCATGCGCGATTAGTATTATAGAAAGGACACACGATCTCTCTATCCCTATAAACTAACCCATGGGGGTGAATGAGCCATGGGGTGAAATCCGTGGCGTATGAGGGTCGGCTCATGTGGGTTTCACTTCTTAAGGGTCGGTTCATGTGGGTTTCACTTCTTAATCCGTGGCGTATGAGGGTCGGTTCAGATCCCCTGAGGTGGGGACATGCCCCTGAGGGCAGTGGGTGGGTTCAATGAAAGCTCGTCCCTCTAATAATTCAATCCCCCATCAAAATTCAATTACCCCCAATTTTGGGGACAAGATGCAGTTAGCTCTTCTAATGAATTTGATTGCCCTAAAATCAATGAAATAGCGAAGAAATAATGGATTATCTATATGATTTTTACCATTTTGACAGTTCTAATAAATTTGATCAGTCCAGATTTTATGGTGAAAAATTTCACGTCTTGTGATTGAATTATTAGAGGGATTATCAAATGGGGAGTTCAGTTTTGAATGATAATGATGATGATGACATGTAATACTTTGAATCCTGGCTAATGTTCATACTCACAGTAAGTGTTATTCATCTGTTCTAATGTCGGATGAACCAGGTTTAGGTTGGCACTCTCAAACAAAAATCTTTGGCTCTTCCTGTAAATTTGCAATAGCATGTTTAATTATTCAGTTGAACATTCAACTTTTAAGATTGTAAGAGGTTCTTTTTATCTAGCGACTGCTTTGGAAGATCATTTTAGGCGGGCGAGGGAGGACTGTGTCTTGGGTTATTTGAGCGAAATTGGTTTGTTGCATAAGTTTTAATGTGTGTATCTTTTAATGTGTTGGATTACTAAATTATTGGTTTGAGTACTTAGAATTTGTTTGATCGTCGCTATATAGCTAAAATATTGCTGAACGCGACGTTAAACCTTAATTCTCTCTCTCTCTCTTTCAACTTCAAAAGGGAAATCGACCCATCTGGGTTCTTGATTTATACTGACTACATACACTTTAGAAAAGTTCTGGCATAACATTCACCCATATTCCTTATAGACGGTTATGAAATTACATTTTGATGGCAAGTTAAATGCCCCAGGTATTAATTTATTATGAGACAGTGTTACGCAAGTCAAATGCCCCAGGTATTAATTTATTATGAGACAGTGTTACATTTACATCTTTTTTAATTTGCATATTTCAAAATGGTCTTAGTTCTTGGTTATACAAGCATGAAGAATGGGCTGTGTAGGGCATTGACGTCACAGTACAACTCTGCCAAAGGGAAATCTCTGTCTGTTAAAATGCTTTAATTTGCAAGACAGACACCATGAATTATTCCCCAAATTGATTGATGATGGGGATAAAAAAAAACAATTTAAAAACTGTGTACATAGATTGCAGAATATTTTGTTTGTAAGGTGTGGTAGGCTATTACGCAGCATTTGTTTAATTCCTTTATCCGTGTTCAGCCTCTGAGAAGTTCATTGGGGTAATTACATGTATCTATATCGTGGTAATTTAGACCACCCATAACTAGATTATTTAACAGCCTTTAATATGGCTTCAAGCCATCTTTTATACAGTTATGTTTTTATCAGTGTGCTCCACTTCCATTTATTAAGTCAACACATCACATGTCCTTGGCCTCAAGTCAAGTCCAAACTTCTGTGATATGAAATATAAAGCTCAGGGGTATTGTCATTGTGGTGTCCGCCTGATTGTCCGTCCGTTAATCTTTTTCTCCGAGCTTGATATCTTGTTTGGATAAAAGTTGTGCCCAGCAGGGCTAAAACGCAATCAAACATACATATAAAACATACACAACTACAAACATCAGACAACAGATAAAACACACATAAATATAATAGGGTGTCCAATTACCCGACACATTGATATATGAATATGAAATAACATTGTCTTGATCTATTATCATTCACCATGTTTTATTCGTTTTATTACTGAAGTAGCATAAACAATAATATGTGATGGGGGGGGGGGGAGTTGTTCGTGGGGGTTTCGTTCGCTGTGGGTTTCTCTGACCAGAGGTACCGGTGTGTGATGTACCGGTACAGCGAAAAGAACTTATTGATGGCTTGTGTGTCCAACTATCTCCCTCGGTCTCGCGCTACTGACGCGATTTCATGTGACTTTCACACGGCCATTTTCCTTCCACTTCTACTTTCGCTCTGACTCGTGACAGCTTACATTCAATTTTCTTCTCCATATCAGATCCGAACAATCTTGTTTCGCTTGATTGAACATACCGCATCCAGAGAAATACATTCGGCCTTTACTCTACAGTCCCAAAGGTAAATATATCCGAATAACTTAATCCTGCGGTCTGTTGCAGGTCAGGTCAGCTCGGCCTACACTGGCTCAAGACCATAATCCGCATTATCTGATTACCACCCCCTATAGCCCACCTAGGTTATTTAAGAAATAAGGGCTTGTTTTCCTGCGTAAAATTGCTCAGATATATGTAGGTAAAACGGACTTGCCCATTGTTTGAGGACGCGGCCCGTGTTCAACTCAATGGGGTTTACAACAATCGGAGAGGTATGGAGTCCAAACTTAGATAACATCAAAGTGTACGAATACGATCGTGAACTATTAAAATAGAGGAAGTTCATCACGTTCCTAGTTGAAGGTGATGTTAAAGTTCCCGCCACTTATATTGGCGTTGTGGAATAACGCGGGCAATGCAGAGGATCGAGAGGACGATTGAACAAAGCAAGTTTGCTCAGTGTGTGTGGCAGAAACAACGGACTGATTATCACTTTGAGAGCCTCCATTTTGCTACATTGTTTATTGTTTTTGTTTTGACAGTAGCAGACGACGGTCTGTTTCAACCTGTCCCCCCTTCTACATGCGCGTTTGGAACATTCCATTTGGAATGTCCTGACGAAACTAGGTTGAAACCAGAGACAGTTTGTTGTGATTAGATGTAGGAAATGACCCTATGCTTTTAATAGTAAAGACGTGGCAGATGTGTTAGAATTGTCGATAGAATTATGTCTCAATCAAGGTTAGTAAAGGAGATGGTATTGTAAGGCGGGGTTTTTGCCCACTCCAGCCGACTCATCGGAATGTACATTTCTTCTCTGCATCTGTCAACCACAATGCAATGTACAACTTGTCGTCGGCTGCAACTGTCAATCAACGGAGCGACTGATCGTTCGATTTCAACGTTTGACTAGCCCGTAATGTCCACACGGTATCGTGTCATCGGTAAACAATATTTATTTTACTTTTAATTGGTTCATAATGATAGCCTAAAATCTTATTTCAGATATACTGAATGCATTTTTTTTTACAAAAATGAGAAAGATTGAAATAACTTGTCGACGTCACACATGTTGCCCTCCTGGGATTCGAACTCGGTAAAAGAAAATTTCGAGGCGCTTGTGATCCAACGTGCGTATCCACTACACCACGACATACGAACAACTGTAACAGGCTATTTTGTCACTTTAATCTACTTACGAAAACTCCAAACGTTATGAATCATAACTTTTCATTTTTAGTATGAAGGACTCCTTGGATCAAAAAGATCTGCTAGCAGTGGGGATATAATGTTACCACACAACACCAAGTTAAATAAAGTTTTGGTCCAAGGGGTCCTTCGCGTCTAAATGCGTGTCTGAAGGACTCGATTTAGACCCATTTTTCACGAAATAAAACAAGCTGTGGATTTCAGTTTCATGTGATATTCGCTCTAAAACTTTCACATATTGTGTACTTATATTTTCTCTTGCCGTTACATTAAAATATAAGTATTTTTAGGACATTTATTTTTTCGATTTCAACCTCACCACGTATAGGCCAAAATCCCGCCTTATCGTACCATCATCTTTACAAGTAGGCCTACATGTACAACATGTGAACTCTTGAACATGTGTACGGTTGCAGACCGGGCAAGCCATTCTATCATAACCCACAGGCGAAGTAAATGTGGCATAGGCCTATGCTGTGTTTTGGTTGAATCATTATGTTTCCTAATGTCTACACAGTTGAAAATGTTTATGTGAAAGACCAATTATAGTAATAAAGATGTGTCATTAACCTGTCCATATGTCGTTTACGTCGGTAGATATTACACACAATACAGTTGTGCAAACGACGTTCACAAAAATTATAATCTCCTGGAGTGACATTTCCCCCAGTGGGCATTTACATTTCCCCCACCCAATGTTTTTAGGTTATTTTGAACATAGTTTTTAAATAATTTGGCAATAACACTTTTTTTATATATTTTTTATTTTCTATATTTAAGGATATAAGGATTTCCACATAATGTTTTACGATAATGAGTTACATAGTCATAAGATATTATACATATACACAGTATATATCAGTATTATACAGTCTGATAGCACATTTTAAAACATGGCTTAAAACATGTAATATATAGCATAACATTATCTGTTCGGAGGTCAGTGTCACGAAGCCATTTGACATGTTTGATGAGAATAAAATTGAACTAATAGTCAGGGGGCCAGGAGCTGAACCTGGAAAGTGGTGTCACAGTGGTTCCAAAAAAATTTTCTCAGTGTTTTCATTTTATATAGGTAATGTACTCAATGAAACTGAATGATGGCATTCTCCCATCATTGAGCATTTTCATATAACTGGTTTTATATAATTGCGGCTATCGGGACACAAAACATAATTGTTTCATTTGTATACGCCCGCCAAAAGGCGAACGTATTATGTGATAGCGGTTTCCGTCCGTGTGTCCGTGTGTCCGTCCCTCGTGTCCGGTCTATATCTGGGACAGTTTTCTACCTAAAGTTCGAATGTTTGATGAGTGGATACCCTACGGGGAGACGATGTGTCGCATACCAAAATGAAGGTCGAGGTCAGAGGTCAAAGGTCACTGGCCTGAAAAACAGGAAATCACTGAAGTGTTCGTGTCCGATCTATATCTGTGAATGTTTTCTATCCACAGTTACTTTTTTTTGTGAGTGGATATGCTAGGTCGGAGGTCAAAGATCACTGTTCCTTAAAATCAGGAAATCGTTGATCATTGACAGTTTTCTATCTACAGTTCTAATCAAGAAATCATTAAAAGTCACATTTTCATATGCCTATGTTAGGTTGAAGTATTCAGATTTCTCTCCCCTACATGTGTATGGCATTTGTCCTGTGGAGTTGTCTCCCATGTTTGAAACAGCTACATTTAGTTAAACTGTTGTGAAATAAAAACCATACATCTACTAATTTAACGGGGAGAGGGGTTCTTTTTATTGACTCAAGAACAAAAGTTTACTTCATCACTTTCTTCTTCCTTCATGAAAAATTCTCTCGCCTGAAAGAAATCCATTTGCAGGAAGACTACTATTTTCTTGTGTTTGACTTGTCGATTTCAGTGTGGGATATGTGTCTGCTCTCGGCTCTTGTTTCAAGGTCAACTAGTTACCAAGAGTTGAGCCCATTTTAGTTTATCATTCAATATAAGATGTGATATATGTTACATTCTCAGAAACACAAAATTGTAGACCTTTCTCTCGATTGCTAGCTACCAATTGAAATCAAGGCTATTAAACAACCTTGAAATTTGGACCAATGTAATTTCAGATATACGGGCGTATATTGAAGCCCCTAGGGCTCTTGTTCCGGGGTTGAGCTAATGTCACATTGAAAAAGAACAATGAGAAATGCATTTTTCCTGAATTCGGTTGTTCTGTTGGTAACCCAGAGCATCATACAATTCGTGTTAAACATGATGTACATGTATATATTGCCATCTCTGTACATGTATGTTTATATTAATTGTTTTTCCTTGGTTTGTTTGTGCGCAAGCAAATCCCAAATCCTCGCAGATGGTTTACCGGGACATTTTTGGTGATTCGAATTAGTTCTCGAGTCAATACTTCTGATATACAATCTCGTACATTTCATCCCCGATGCTTGTTTTGAATTAGCATGTCAGCAACCCAAGCCTGCTGTTTTGCTTTGACTTAGGATGTGTATTTTATCCCTACATGTACATCAAAGCAGTTCGGCCCATGATGAAATCCAAACCAGTCACATCTCATACCTCACAGTGGATTGGCATAATCAGCTGGCTTAGTACGTTCATTGATTGGTTTGATTTAGTGGGAACTCCTTGACCTATTTATATCCAGAACTAGTATGGGCAACTAACCAAGCCAGTGTATCGATCCTAACAGTTCGGTTGATACACTGGCTCGCGAGGATGCCCTGGAGAGCCTCCGGAAAGAAAAGCACAGACTGACTGTGTACACCACCCATGTTGATAACTAAATAAATACTTTTATTGTTGAGCTGTTCGATGAATTTGGAAAATTAGTGTACATCCATTTCTTGCAATTGTTTTCTTGTTCTTGTTTTGTACTAATATGAACCTAAAACTGAACTGTGAGAAAGGGAGATTCTCATCATATTTCTCTTCTTGAATTAGAGATGCACTATATACATATGAAATAAAGCTTGTGTATGGTACATGTACATTGATGTTTGTGTCACTTGCGTCACTTGTGTCAGCAATCAGCAATTGCCGAGGTGAATGTCGTAGCATAATCATTTCACCTCAGGAATATTTAACATGGTGTTAAATAGCAATTATTTTAACATGACTTTATTTTTGCCGATGTGAGTTTTCCGTATTGTGTGGGCTGGTTATTTTGACTGGGTATAAAATAAGTTGTAAAACCGACAATAAATAGCTGTCAGACATGCCTGTTTAAAATTTGACCTTCTCTTACCCTACTCATTCTCATGGCATCAGATTGTATGCCCTCTGATTCAATCTAATAAAAATTAAATCCTATCTACTCTCCCATTTGGTTATGCCACATGTAGGATCTAACCGACTTGCAGTAACATGAGTATCAACCAATCCAGAAACAATACATAGTTCTTTGAAGGGAACATAATGTTAGGGGCTTTTTGGTTGGCTCGGTCATGTCAGCTGAATCCAACGCCATGCGGGCCGGGTATCTTTTGATGTTGCAGCGCTCTCGTCAGTTTAGCACCATAACGCGAGATAGAAGTGGACTGGTCCTTGGGCTGAAGCGTAGGCGACGATCCTATCTCCTCTCTCCTACTGAAAGTAAAGTACTTAACCCTACCAGGCCTGGGGGGGCCATTATGGCCCCCCTACCAAACTTTCTGCACTATCTCCGGAACGGCAAAACATGGAGTGCTGAAACTCCGTGACTTTATAGTTTATCTTATTGGGGTCATGTTGAGCCTATTTGCATAACCCCCCGAGCAGAGGATCATGGATAAATTCAAGATGGCGGCCACGTGGTGTACCAGAAAAGTGATGTTTTTGTCATATTTCTTCAAAATTTCTGCTTTTCCGCGATGAAAAGTGGGCAGAAACTATTTTATTTCATATCACATTAATATTTGCTAATTTGTCATGCAGTTTTTCTGTAAAAATTGCAAAAATACAAAATTCGAAAAATCCGACCGAAAAATCGACCAAAAAATGCCGCTTTTGAAAATGACGTCACTGTGACGTCATCAAAGCGGCCATCTTGGATTTTTTTTACATTTTCTGGTAGAGCTTGACCCAAGGATATAGTGTAATAAGTTTCAGCTCCCTAGCTCAAGGGGTAAGAAAAATAATTAGGGAGGGCCATTTCGGCCCCCCCAGGCCTGGACAGGCCCCAAAAATCCCAGGCCAGATAGGGTTAAAATACGGCCATGATGTCCTAAGTTTATTAAATATTTACGAACTGGGCCCTCTGAACACCAAATTTAATTGAAATCTGTAAGGTCCTACATAGCGACATATACGACCATGACGACTGTGGAGCAAAGATAGGATATCAATTTATTAAATGCCCTTTGATTACTCTCTGATTGCACTAGGGTAAAATCATATCAGGCAGTTCTTGTGTGCATGGCTCTCGGGCCAATCAGCTTCGTCCACTTGTAAAAGGAGCGGAGTGGGTTCAGCATGTCACAGCTAAAGAAGACATACCGTGTGTTTTTGTGTAATAATTTAGTATAAACCTGTTACGGTAATTCTTTTACAAGATTTACTGAATGCAGTTCCCATCTCCCTCCTATGCAAATACGTGCTTCCTGTGTCGACCGAAATCGATATAGACTGAACGCACATGTGGGCCCTTTCTCTGCACAGTGCAATGCAGAGGGTGTTGCACCGACTTTTAGCAGGCTACAAACTCTGGCAATGGGAGAATGACCCTACTTTGCATAGTATATTCATGATTTTGCTTTAGTGCCAAAACACTGGTGAAGGCACAACATTTTTATCTACTACTTTTGTAGGGTAGCCTTGTCAGATTAAATGTACCTATATTATAAAGCTGAATGTTGCTGAACCTTAATTTAGGCATTGAAATGACGTCATCAGAAGTATCAGTTGAGTTTGTGACCATACTGTATGTATAGAATGGATGCTGCCTTGGTCATGGTGCCCAAGGCCAAAAGATGATGATTTATATTTCATTAATGTTTTCATAATTGAAGATGGAGACAGAGTCCCGGAATTGACTGGAAGAATTCTTTGGACTATTTGAAGAACTGAGGAGATAATATTCATAATTTTAGCTAAGAATCCATTCATCCATCATAAAAATGGCAACTTTTAGTACTCTTAGTAATAATCACATACAAAGGAGATGAAAGACATATATTTATAGATTTTGTTTCACATTCTGCTTCAAAAATGCAATATCAGAAGTATTCAACTCACGGCCGAAATTTGGAAAAACAGCAGAAATATTACACCATTTCACCTTCAAAAATGGCCTGACAGAATCTGGTCACAATTTCAGACACCTTTAACTCTCCCGTAAATTCAATGATGACAAGCTATATGCTGTTTTATATCATATCGTACTTGATTTGTGGAGAACTTAATTGTGCTTTAATTTGTTTACATGTGAACATTTCATTTAAAAACCACCTGCTATGCCTACTTAATTCTCTCTCTCTATTGCGTACATGTATGTTGAAGAATTATGTCTGATCCAAGTCCGAGACATGAATGATCATTTTGAATATGCTGATTTCAAACCTTGGCAAGATCACTATACTGTGGAGCTTGTACAATCGTACTGGTTGTCAGCACATGATTGAAGAAAAGAAGCTTTCTTATTGGGAAGAATTCCCAAAAATGCGAGCGAGTTACAGTTCGTGTCTTGTATGCTTGAAACAGGGAAAGTAACATATTTTTATACTTATTCTGTAAACTTTACATCGCGGGAGATGTTTTTTCACAGTTTGTTGATTGTCGATGCGAATTATCTGCTGGGATCGTCAACGGGAAAATAGGACGCTAGTAATTTGCGCGAACAGTGTGTGTATATGTGAAACAAAAGTGTGTTAGTATTATGTCACAGTGTGTTAGTATTATGTATGAGAAATGATAACATTTGCGGTTTTACGATTGATGAAACATATGTAACTTTGTTCATTTATTGAACAGATTTGCAATCGATTGTAGCGCTTTGCAGCATTTTTTTTTGATTAATGGAAATTACTGTGTAAATCATAAGTAGTTTGAAAACTGCTATATGAAGTTAAAATGCCGAAATGATAGAAAAAAAGCTTTGAAAAATGAACAAAATAGTGGTTCGGGAGAGATGCCTGTATGCAGCTGAAGTGAAATCTGGCACCCACGTCTGGCGACGACACGCAATATGTCGTGTCTCCTGGAGCGAACAGCTTCGCCAGGCGAGCCAAGCGGTAGGCCCCCACGCCTGGCCGAGATTGTTACCTCTGCAGGTGTTGTGTTAGCGGACGTCAGCTAATCAACAAGTGTCTGGCTCTTATCATTGCTTATCCAGGCGCGGGGTGTACTCCACAAAGACAGTATTATAGAGTTTTGTTTGTGCATCACGTATGGTATATCTTCTGCTATGACAATTTCCTTCAAATTCAATACATTGTACAGATATCTGGTACCAGTAGACGTAGAATATAACTTGTTTGGGTGGCATGAAGCTGGAAATTAATCAGCAAATAAAGACGTTCTTATTGACAAGTACTTCTTGCATAAATTATTAACCGGCCACGTGCACGTTCCGCTACAAATACCCACCAAATTAGTTACAAAGAAGACAATGAAATTCAAACCCATTTTCCATAGTATTGTAAATAAAAATTCTAAATGGAAAATTTAGTGTTTACAGTATTGGAAATATATTAAGTCAAATGTAATGGCTAAACTGCAGATTTGCATCATATACCTATGGAATAGTTCAAATTGAACAATTGAATTGCGATGATAACATTGTGCATTTGAATTACTTTAACGTGTAATAATCGTAATTTTGGATGCGGTGGTTAAATGCAATTCTTCGCCAGATATCTATCAAATGATAGCAAATAAAGTCATCAAAACAAACATTTCACATATACATTTACAGTATTGTAAATGAAACTGTAAGGTGTGAAATGATTTCATACGTAGCTACCATCATAGCAAATAAAACTGTAATATTCACCATACATTCACACGTGTATGTGGAAGAGGTAGATATAAGTATTCTTTTTGAAATGATTTAATATGTACCTAATAGCGTAGCAAATAAAATGGTATTATACCCCATACATTTAAACATCTATGGGGTAGATGTAAATATAAATATTTGCTTTGAAATGATTTAATATGTACCTACCATTATAGCAAATAAAATTGTAATATACACCATTCCTTTGCGCATCTGTGAGATAAATGTAAATATAAGTATTCTTTTTCAAATGATTTCATATATAGCTACCAGCTTAGCAAATAAAATGGATTTATACACCAACATTTACACATCTAGAGGATAGTTGTAAATATAAACATTTTATTTGCATTGTTTTGAGATATAGATGCCATAGTTCGAAATTTACGGTTAAATTTCATCTTATTTGCCATATATATCACGCAATGGTCAACAACAATTCACATATATTTATTACAGGTTTGAAAGTGGCTAAATATAACTGATAGATTTGCATTCGGGTCACTACAATAGCGAATGTATTCAAATAAATGATATTTATTTGCAAAACATTATCGTGCGTTGTATATCTATAGTAATTAGGGACTCTCCAAGGTACGACATGCACAATAAATGTATCCAAAGGAAACCTTAAATGTATTGTAAATGTATGTGAAATGTATGGGAAACACCAAGATTCGACATAGGCCATGAAACCATGGAACTCTAAAAACATTTACTACAGTGGTGAATTTGGGGCTGTCAATCATACAGAATACATGAACAACATTCTTAAATATAACATCAAATATGCGAATCCAATTTTATGAGCCCTACCTCTCCGATCACATCGACATATACGTCAAATGAATGCAAATGTTACTTATAATTGCCAGCGTAAAACTTAGTGTTCAAATAATTGCAAATAAAACCATTATATTCACCTTACATGCTGACCGTATATTAAATATAATTAAAATGACATTTTTATGTAGTGTGAAGACTCCATCTTGTAGCCAGTGACATACTCTTTCAACGTGCCTATTTTCAAGTTCCAAGCATTTATGTTTTCGGCTGTGGCAAGCTAGACCGCTATTCAGATAGGCCAGCCCGATATTCAGACAGACATGTAAAAGGTCGTTCATAGTAGGGCCCCCTGGCGCCCGATAAAGGAACTGAAGACTTCATCTTTTAGCCGATGTCATGCTCTCTCGACATGGCTATTTTGAAGTTCCAAGCATTTCTATTTTCGGCTCTGACAAGCTAGACCGCTATTCAGATAGGCCAGACCGCTATTCAGATAGGCCAGACCGCTATTCAGATATGCCAGACCGCTATTCACACCGGCATGTAAACGATCATTCGTAGTAACGCCCCTAGGGTCCGATGCGGGGACTGAAGACTCCAACTTGCAGCCAATGAAATACTCTCTCATTATACCTATTTATAAGTTCGAAGAGTTTATATTATTGTCTCTGGCGATCTAGACCACTATTCAGATAAGGCAGACCGCTATTCAGACCGACATGTAAACGGTCATTCATGGTGCGCCCGATAAAGGAACTGGCGACTCCATCTTTTAGCCGATGGCATGCTCTCTCGACATACCTATTTTTAAGTTCCAAGCATTTATATTTTCGTCTCTGACAAGCTAGACCGCTATTCAGATAGGCCAGACCGCTATTCAGATAGGTCAGACCACTATTCAGAACGGCATGTAAAGGGTCACTCGTAGTAGCGCCCCCTAGCATCCGATGTAGGGACTGAAGACTCCAACTTGTAGCTAATGAAACACTCTCTCATTATACCTATTTATAAGTTCGAAGTGTTTATATTATTGTCTCTGGCGATCTAGACCGCTATTCAGATATGCCAGACCGCTATTCAGACCGGCATGAAAACGGTCATTCGTGGTAGCGCCCCCTAGCGTCCGATGTAGGGACTGAAGACTCCAACTTGTTGCCAATGAAATAATTTCTCATTATACCTATTTATAAATTCAAAGTGTTTATATAGGCGATCTAGACCGCTATTCAGATTTGCCAGACCGCTATTCAGACCGGCATGTAAACGGTCATTCGTAGTAGCGCCCCCTAGCGTCCGATGTAGGGACTGAAGACTCCAACTTGTAGCTAATGAGATACTCTCTCATTATACCTATTTATAAGTTCGACGTGTTTATGTTATTGTTTCTGGCGATCTAGACCGCTATTCGGATAAGACAGACCGCTATTCAGAACGACATGTAAACGGTCGTTCGTAGTAGCGCTCCCTAGTGTCCGATGTAGGGACTTATGACTCCAGCTTGTAGCCCACGAAATACTCTCTCATTATTCCTATTCATAAGTTCGAAGTGTATATATTATTGTCTCCGGCGATCAAGACCGCTATTCAGATATGCCAGACCCCTATTCAGACCGGCATGTAAACGGTCATTCGTAGTAGCGCCCCTAGCGTCCGATGTAGGGACCGAAGACTCCAACTTGTAGCCAATGAAATACTCTCTCATTATACCTATATATAAGTTCGAAGTGTTTATATTATTGTCTCTGGCGATCTAGACCGCTATTAAGATAGGACAGGCCGCTATTCAGACCGACATGTAAACGGCCATTCGTAGTAGCGCCCCCTAGCATCCGATGTAGGGACTGATGACTCCAACTTGTATCCCATGAAAAACTCTCTCATTATACCTATTTGTAAGTTCGACGTGTATATATTATTGTCTCTGGCGATCTAGAGCGCTATTCAGATATGCAAGACCGAAATTCAAACCGGCATGTAAACGGTCATTCGTAGTAGCGCCCCTTAGCGTCCGATGTAGGCACTGATGACTCCAACTTGTAGCCCATGAAAAACTCTCTCATTATACCTATTTGTAAGTTCGAAGTGTTTATATTATTGTCTCTGGCGATCTAGACCGCTATTCAGATAGGGCAGGCCGCTATTCAGACCGACATGTAAACGGTCATTCATAGTAGCGCCCCCTGTCGCCCGATAAAGGAACTGAAGACGCCATCTTTTATCCGATGGCATGCTCTCTCGACATGCCTATTTTTAAGATCCAAGCATTTATATTTTTGGCTCTGACAAGCTAGACCGCTATTCAGATAGGCCAGACCGCTATTCAGATAGGTCAGACCGCTATTCAGACCGGCATGTAAACGGTCATTCGTAGTAGCGCCCCCTAGCGTCCGATGTAGGGACTGAAGACTCCAACCTGTAGCTAATGAAATACTCTCTCATTATACCTATTTATAAGTTCGAAGTGTTTATATTATTGTCTCTGGCGATCTAGACCGCTATTCAGATAAGACAGACCGCTATTCAGACCGACATGAAAACGGCCATTCGTAGTAGCGCGCCCCCTAGCGTCCGATGTAGGGACTGATGACTCCAGCTTGTAGCCCATGAAATACTCGCTCATTATACCTATTTATAAGTTCGAAGTGTATATATTATTGTCTCTGGCGATCTAGACCGCTATTCAGATATGCCAGACCGCTATTCAGACCGGCATGAAAACGGTCATTCGTAGTAGCGCCCCCTAGCTTCCGATGTAGGGACTGAAGACTCCAACTTGTAGCCAATGAAATACTCTCTCATTATACCTATTTATAAGTTCGAAGTGTTTATATTATTGTCTCTGGCGATCTAGACCGCTATTCAGATATGCCAGACCGCTATTCAGACCGGCATGTAAACGGTCATTCGTAGTAGCGCCCCCTAGCGTCCGATGTAGGGACTGATGACTCCAACTTGTAGCCCATGAAATACTCTCGCATTATACCTATTTATAAGTTCGAAGTCTATATATTATTGTCTCTGGCGATTTAGACCGCTATTCAGATATGCCAGACCGCTATTCAGGCCGGCATGTAAACGGTCATTCATAGTAGCGCCACCTGGCGCCCGATAAAGGAGCTGAAGACTCCATCTTTTAGCAGATGGCATGCTCTCTCGACATGCCTATTTTTAAGTTCCAACCATTATATTTTCGGCTCTGACAAGCTAGACGGCTATTCAGATAGGCCAGGCCGCTATTCAGATTGGTCAGACCGCTATTCAGACCGGCATGTAAATGGTCATTCGTAGTAGCGCCCCTAGCGTCCGATGTCGGGACTGATGACTCGAACTTGTAGCCCATGAAATACTCTTTCATTATACTTATTTATAAGTTCGAAGTGTATATATTATTGTCTCTGGCGATCTAGACCGCTATTCAGATATGACAGACCGCTATTCAGACCGACATGTAAACGGTCATTCATAGTAGCGCTCCCTGGTGACCGATATGGGAACTGAAGACTCCATCTTCTAGCTCGTGATATACTCTCTGAACAGTCATTCGTAGTAGCGCCCCCTAGCGTCCGATGTCGGGACTGATGACTCGAACTTGTAGCCCATGAAATACTCTTTCATTATACCTATTTATAAGTTCGAAGTGTATATATTATTGTCTCTGGCGATCTAGACCGCTATTCAGATATGCCAGACCGCTATTCAGACCGACATGTAAACGGCCATTCGTAGTAGCGCCCCCTAGCGTCCGATGTAGGGACTGATGACTCCAACTTGTAGCCCATGAAAAACTCTCTCATTATACCTATTTGTAAGTTCGAAGTGTATATATTATTGTCTCTGGCGATCTAGAGCGCTATTCAGATATGCCAGACCGCAATTCAGACCGGCATGTAAACGGTCATTCGTAGTAGCGTCCCTTAGCGTCCGATATAGGGACTGATGACTCCAACTTGTAGCCTATGAAAAACTCTCTCATTATACCTATTTGTAAGTTCGAAGTGTTTATATTATTGTCTCTGGCGATCTAGACCGCTATTCAGATAGGACAGGCCGCTATTCAGACCGACATGTAAACGGTCATTCATAGTAGCGCCCCCCCCCCCCCTGCGCCCGATAAAGGAACTGAAGACTCCATCTTTTAGCCGATGGCATGCTCTCTCGACATGCCTATTTTTAAGTTCCAACCATTTATATTTTCGTCTCTGACAAGCTAGATCGCTATTCAGATAGGCCAGACCGCTATTCAGATAGGTCAGACCACTATTCAGACCGGCATATAAACGGTCATTCGTAGTAGCGCCCCCTAGCGTCCGATGTAGGGACTGAAGACTCCAACCTGTAGCTAATGAAATACTCTCTCATTATACCTATTTATAAGTTCGAAGTGTTTATGTTATTGTCTCTGGCGATCTAGACCGCTATTCAGATAAGACAGACCGCTATTCAGACCGACATGAAAACGGCCATTCGTAGTAGCGCGCCCTAGCGTCCGATGTAGGGACTGATGACTCCAACTTGTAGCCCATGAAATACTCTCTCATTATACCTATTTATAAGTTCGAAGTGTATATATTATTGTCTCTGGCGATCTAGACCGCTATTCAGATATGACAGACCGCTATTCAGACCGGCATGTAAACGGTCATTCATAGTAGCGCTCCCTGGTGACCGATATGGGAACTGAAGACTCCATCTTCTAGCTCGTGATATACTCTCTGAACAGTCCTATTTACAAGTTCGAAGCATTTGCATTATCGGATCTGGCAAGGTAGACCACTATTCCGATAGGCCAGACCGCTATTCGGATAGCCAGAGACTCATAAGAGCGCCCCTAGCAGCGCCCCCTGGAGTCAGATTTGGAATATGATTATGAAAACATATGAAGCAGGACTTTCTCTCTTACTATGCAGAGTTTGGAGTTCAAAATACTCATAATAAAGAAAATACAGATGTTTTGCTCCATGTCTGAAGAAATAATGACTGGTCCCCTCGAATAACGAACTGCGAACTGCGAACCGCGGTCTAACTTTACGAACGTCCTAATACTATAGCTAAGAAAGTTTGCAAATTTGTGCATCATTGCTTTGGTGTCAGAACTAATATGAATGTCTAGGGTGTATAGATATGTACATGCCCCTGTATTAATATATTGTCACATGTTGTTTCTTATGATAAAGATGACAACTTCTCTATCGACACCAATGCGTATAACTGTATATCCATATTTGTTAGTTTATGCTAATCGTATTTTGCATGCGGCCCATGTGGGCGTTTCATGCAATAAATTGAATAGAATTGAAATGATCTAACAATTAGATGTTGCCGGACGGGTTCTTGTAATTTAGAGATGTCTTGACACCGGCGCCACCTATCGGCGATGTAGCCAGTTTCGCACTGAAATGAAGTATGCTATGTGACTGAGGAGTCAACACCTGTTTCTCTGAGAAGTTGTAATTATGTCCATATACGTAATATTCATACATGTACGTGGATCATTTGATATCGCTGAGGTGCTCGTGTTTCTCACTCACTCGGTCATGTTCTTTGTCACAAAGACGAAATCCTTGAGATACATGTACGTTTAGCATATAATTTCCTGTATGCCTATTCATCTATCTCTGTGGCGCAGATGTTAGTAGCTAAGATTCATAGCGTCTCCCTTCCCTCACCGCTATGCAGACGACAAATACATTTCCCTAGTGGTAACTCGAATGTCTTCATGGCGCACTTATTATTACCTTTGCGCCCTATTAGATCTTCATCAACTTGAGAAAATGGGCCGCCATGAATAAAAATACCATAATCGATGTTGTGATCATCATCCCCTGTATACACGGGGTCTATTATGACGGAAATGCCCATCTCTTGACCCTCGATTTCAGGTGATTTTGAGGCTCCATATGAATAATTTTAACGTCTGTAATTAATATATGATCGACGACGGGCCATTTAGTCTGTCATTTCTGTATTTTTATTCATGGCGGCCCATTTTCTCAAGTTAATGAAGGCCCAATAGGGCGCAAAGTTAATAATAAGTGCGCCATGGAGATGTTCGAGTTACCACCAGGGAAATGTATTTGTCGTCGACATAACGGTGAGGGAAGGGAGACGCTACGAAATCTTAGCTAAGATGTTAGTGGAACCTACTCAAATTTTACCAGTTGTTGCGTCGTCCACAAAAATTATATAAATCCAGAGATAGAAAATATACAGGTAGCGATGCGATGACATAGGCGAAATAGGCGAGCCGTTTTGAACGCAATATGACCCCGACATTGCAACATGTATAACTTGACCCACTTTTCGGCGGACTGGTTCTGTTTATTACATATACTAATGTTCATGGATTTATTTAGGACGTCTATGCTCTGATAATCCAGCCTATCGTCTTTTGTTATTACCACGTTGCAGACTTACATATGTAAATCTGCGGGAGACGTGTGGGTCAATGCAGCTGTTGTGTCATGGACACAGTGTGTCCCAGTACCATCAAGACAGAAGATCCGACAACCACTACAACTTCCCGAAGGAAGGAAATTAGGACCCCGGTGATTTGCACAGTGTCTGACATATTGTACAATCAGTACTCAAAAGGAAATTGAAGTTTTGAATAGTCGGAAAGTCAAGAATGTATATATGTAAAATAAAATAATTTTAATTTCAAATAAAATGCATGTTTGCAATACATCATACATCAGAAATTTAGATATATATGTGAGAAAATTATGATTAACATAGGCTGACAAGGATAAGAATGGCCAGAATTAAAATAATCAAAATGGGATATAAAAAGGGTAAAAATTATAAAAATTGTTGAAAATTTATATCAAAGCAATGCACTTGTATTATCACCCAGCTGTGATACAATTTGAGTCCGGTCATTAATATTTAATATTGTAATATACTAAACATATATCACAAGTGCATTACTCGCTACTGTGGGTTGATCAACCATTAAAATAAAATAACGAGTAGAGGAAAGAACCGCCAAAGTTTCAAAAAGGTGTCTATGGTCGAAATGGACTCCCCTGCTAAAAGCTGGCCTTAATTCCTAGGATTTTGTATCTATGGTGGCAAACCTGCCTGTTAATTTGTTTGTTTTTGTAGAGTGAGTCATCAGGGCATCCGACACTCAGGTTCAAGACACTATTTCTACTTGGATAGAGATGCATCAATACACAAGTCGGAGCCGATAGTGTCTCCTCTACTCGTAGCCCTAATAAACATAAAATATTCATGTTATATTTTAGGTATACACTTACGGATGTTGAAAAAACCAACTAGCCCTGCATTCCCCTGGACCTCTGTTCAAGGATCCACGATGGAACTCCAGTACCCGGCCTCCGATATATCTGTCAGCCTCCACAGCAGTCTGGTACCACAGCACTATTCACAGATCTCTTCACTATTATCACAGGATGTATTAAAAGTTCCTAGCTAAAATCTAAAGTCATAGATCCAGCCAACACATCAGGATAAAGAGTTTCTAGGAAAAGCACAAAGTTCAGTTGTCTGTAATCTTCTTGGACAGTGTCTATTTTTAGAAAGTTCTGTTGACTCCCACGAGGTTGTGTTTCTGTATACCACAGGATCTATACTATTTCTACTGTTTTCTGTAGATGTTTAAAGTATTATCATAGATTGACACTTCACATATCCACTAAGTACTATACACGTCTGATCAGCCTGAAAACTGTTCACCGACTGCTGCGAAAAGCTCTACTGAACTATAAGCAGACGACACTTTGTCTCGAGGCGAATGGCTGCTCGAGCTAGCTATGGCGACTCCTTAATAGAGGGCGCTACTGTATATAAAATTTGTTTATTATCTCCCCTTTCCCAAGTACCATACACGGTCAAATATTCTATCCCTTATAATGCTAGTTTCTATAATAGTTGCAGCGCTGCAATCTAAAAAATATATATTCACAGGAAATCACAGGAAGGGATAAAAATAATAAGTAAATAGGTATAAATATACCGTAAATAAATGTGAGATACCATAAAAATAAAAAAAGTGTGTGAATTGAGCGCTAGTACAGGTCAATTTTTAAATAGTATAACATGTTTTTGTTTGGCTAGGACAGTATAGAACTCACTCTATATTAAGAGAGAGATTTCTAGTACAGAACCTTCCATACCCTATCATACAGAACAGTGACCAAGTTCTGGCTGACCTCTGTAACATCAAGGTACCACCAGATGATATAGGATGGACACATTTTGTGACATTTGATTTTGAATCCCTATATACAAACGTCAAACGAGAATATGTCTCTGAAGCCATAGCCTTCCTCACAGAAAAATCATACATATCCAGTAACCTACAAGATCTCTCTATGGAGTTATTTGACTTCATAAAAGAAAACTCTATATTCAACATTGGATTCAAGAAATTTTACAAACAGATCAATGGACTAGCCATGGGGTCTTATGATTCACAAGATACCAGCAATTTGGTGCTACTGGTTGCTGAATACAAATTCTTAACTAGACCCTTATCCACCAATATACTGACCTTTCACAGATACATTGATGATGGAAATATTTTCCTGAAACATGATTTACCACGTACAATTTCAGTAATCAGACAATTAGCAGAACACTATCCCACAGGCATCAATATAGAATTTGTAGTCAGTGCCATCAGCACACACTTTCTGGATTGTGAACTACAGATGAACTACAATACATTGAATGAGAAACAAATCCACTACAGTATATACCAGAAACCATTCAATGTTTATAGTTTCCCACACTATACTTCTAATCATCCTGATTCTGTTTTTAAAGGAATCATCAAGACAGAGTGTATCAGATATTTGAGAAAATCCTGTGATGAACTAGAATATAGACATATGATCAAGCTATTTTCACTACGATTACACAGATGCGGTTTTCCACATTCAGTAATTAGAAAACACATCCAACCATTTTCTCTACAGACAAAGGGAGATAACTCTAGAGACCTTGTCTCTATCACAACATCTTCAGTGAAATACAAATATCTTTGTATCAAATACAGTAGGCTCACACCAATACATCGGTGTGTACAAAATATACTTAAGAAGTATAAGTCTATTGGGTTTGTTTTCAGAACTGGCCTCAGTAACAGTAAAAAACTGAAGCAGCTACTCCTAACGAAAAAACGCATGCACGAGAAGATTGGAACTTTACTGTGACCTATTACAGAGCCAACCTGTTTGGTAGATGGCTGAAACCACGACAGACGCCTACCATTCCCCCTACACCTGGTTACCTTTGCCAAATGGCGGGAACTACTAACTATCCTATGCAACTAGTCAAAGAATACACAATAGATTACAAAGTGGACCGCAGAGATTTTCTATCCGTTTTCGAGACTATCCACCCCATGAACAAATATTACCTCATGGACAACTATAATTTTATAGATTGGACATATAATAGTCCTAATGCAGACAAAGTTACCAAGTTTTCAATATTCCTCTCAGAGGTAGATCACTTGAATAGATTGAGCATCCATGATGTTTACCTGGATGAATTCTCAATAGAATTTTCAGGTACAGGAACTATAAACTGATGAAGTTAGCCAAACTTATCTTAGATTCTGTACACCCCCAACATTAGCTTGGTGACCTATGAGATTACATATTAGATATGATATTTCATATTTTTATTTTTTATTTATTTTTTCTTTTCTTTTTTGAGTGCTGTACAGGTCAATAGTGTTTCATACTACACTATATTATGGACAATTGAATTACATATGGCCCTCATTTGGTGATTAACCCTTGATTACAGATTAATGTATATACGAAATTATTTATTACCATTATATGTATATATGAAAATAACTTATTCAATCCATGACAATCAGTCAATGCCACGCATAATTAGCGTTCAGCATTTGTGCATAGTGTACTATAAATTAAATTTAAAGTTTTCACTGGGATTATGAGGGTTTATATATAAATGAAAAAACTATTTGCTAGGTATTACAGTGAGTTCTATACTGTCCTAGCCAAACAAAAACATGTTATACTATTTAAAAATTGACCTGTACTAGCGCTCAATTCACACACTTTTTTATTTTTATGGTATCTCACATTTATTTACGGTATATTTATACCTATTTACTTATTATTTTTATCCCTTCCTGTGATTTCCTGTGAATATATATTTTTTAGATTGCAGCGCTGCAACTATTATAGAAACTAGCATTATAAGGGATAGAATATTTGACCGTGTATGGTACTTGGGAAAGGGGAGATAATAAACAAATTTTATATACAGTAGCGCCCTCTATTAAGAGTCGCCATAGCTAGCTCGAGCAGCCATTCGCCTCGAGACAAAGTGTCGTCTGCTTATAGTTCAGTAGAGCTTTTCGCAGCAGTCGGTGAACAGTTTTCAGGCTGATCAGACGTGTATAGTACTTAGTGGATATGTGAAGTGTCAATCTATGATAATACTTTAAACATCTACAGAAAACAGTAGAAATAGTATAGATCCTGTGGTATACAGACACACAACCTCGTGGGAGTCAACAGAACTTTCTAAAAATAGACACTGTCCAAGAAGATTACAGACAACTGAACTTTGTGCTTTTCCTAGAAACTCTTTATCCTGATGTGTTGGCTGGATCTATGACTTTAGATTTTAGCTAGGAACTTTTAATACATCCTGTGATAATAGTGAAGAGATCTGTGAATAGTGCTGTGGTACCAGACTGCTGTGGAGGCTGACAGATATATCGGAGGCCGGGTACTGGAGTTCCATCGTGGATCCTTGAACAGAGGTCCAGGGGAATGCAGGGCTAGTTGGTTTTTTCAACATCCGTAAGTGTATACCTAAAATATAACATGAATATTTTATGTTTATTAGGGCTACGAGTAGAGGAGACACTATCGGCTCCGACTTGTGTATTGATGCATCTCTATCCAAGTAGAAATAGTGTCTTGAACCTGAGTGTCGGATGCCCTGATGACTCACTCTACAAAAACAAACAAATTAACAGGCAGGTTTGCCACCATAGATACAAAATCCTAGGAATTAAGGCCAGCTTTTAGCAGGGGAGTCCATTTCGACCATAGACACCTTTTTGAAACTTTGGCGGTTCTTTCCTCTACTCGTTATTTTATTTTAATGGTTGATCAACCCACAGTAGCGAGTAATGCACTTGTGATATATGTTTAGTATATTACAATATTAAATATTAATGACCGGACTCAAATTGTATCACAGCTGGGTGATAATACAAGTGCATTGCTTTGATATAAATTTTCAACAATTTTTATAATTTTTACCCTTTTTATATCCCATTTTGATTATTTTAATTCTGGCCATTCTTATCCTTGTCAGCCTATGTTAATCATAATTTTCTCACATATATATCTAAATTTCTGATGTATGATGTATTACAAACATGCATTTTATTTGAAATTAAAATTATTTTATTTTACATATATACATTCTTGACTTTCCGACTATTCAAAACTTCAATTTCCTTTTGAGTACTGATTGTACAATATGTCAGACACTGTGCAAATCACCGGGGTCCTAATTTCCTTCCTTCGGGAAGTTGTAGTGGTTGTCGGATCTTCTGTCTTGATGGTACTGGGACACACTGTGTTCATGACACAACAGCTGCATTGACCCACACGTCTCCCGCAGATTTACATATGTAAGTCTGCAACGTGGTAATAACAATTGAGGTACAATGATACAACGAATATCCGTATTCCTTGCAGCTTTGTTCAGAGATACTGGGTAGCTCGACCAGAGACTTCCGACTTCGGCTCCATCAGTGTGATTTTGCATAGAACTTGACAGCTAATTCACATATTTCGAATATAAAGAAAATTTATCCCTTTTATAAGTTTTCATACTTTCTATAATAAAATCTAGGAGTCTGTATGTATGTGATTCTGATAATTTTTTGTATTTTCTTTTACTGTCATATGTTTGCATGTTATATCATCCTCAGAGAACAACTACTCATGTGCTCCCTTGTACCCTGTCTGGGATCCAATCCACCTCGATCGCCGAGAAACATCAGCCTGCCATAGGCCAGCCCTTCCGCAATTAGTTACAGTCTTTCGGACCTACCATTTTAACCTACCATATACAGACTAGAAGATACCGGCATCTGAAACCATATTCTGGTGACCAACATTACACAACTTCTACCAAAAAGCAACCACTGTGGCTACCTAAGTGATAATGAAGCACAACCAATGTCTTCCAGCTTGTCTACATCAATTAGAAGAAGACACCTATAGTAAGATACTTTCTTTTTACCACGATTGTAAACTTTGTACACGATACTTTCTTAGTTGGTACGATCTAGCTAGTAATGACATTACAACTGTATATTCAAGGAATCACAGGTTAGAGGTTATTTATTCTTCATTACATGAGATAACCACCACTGCACATGACAAGTACATATGCCACAAGGTTAAATTAGATACCAAACTAAAAGAAGTTATACACCTACTGTCTTCCCTTAGGCGTAACAGTACACACCGACAAGCTTACATTTTCAAGAAAACCCAGACATATGTAAAGTCCTGGTACAATAACATCTTTAGAGAAGCCTCAGCTGATCTTAAAGAAAAAAGAATTGAAGAAGCTAGTAAGCTGGAAAGAAAAGAAAATAACACAGCCCATAAGAGGTTTCACAACTTTACTACATACAAACCATCCCCTAATTTGAAATGGTTATTACAACTAGGTCCATCTTTCATTAAAGAATTTAAAATATATGACTGCCAAAACAGTATAAGAGAAAAGCTACTACTTGGTATCAGCCTAGCTACTGGAGTACCATTTTGTGACAAGCTTGGCAACCTAGTTACCAATTTGGGTTCTACTACAAATGCCACATGTGACATATCCTTAGATATTGTGGATGCTATTAGTGAGGGTAATTACAACTTAGAGAAAGCCCCCAAGAAACAATTTATTCCCACTACATGTATACAAGAACTTAGAGATCTAGCCAATAATGATGACCTGATAGTTAACACTGCAGATAAAAATCTAGGATTTTCTATCAATTCCACCAAATGGTATCTCACAGAATGTATCAGACAGCTTAGTGATGACAATACATACATAGAACTACATGAAAATGATATACCAAACATTCTATCCAAAGCTAAATCTGAATTAACTCGCATCACTTCTACCTATCTTGGCAAAACACAATATGACCAACTATTAAGACACTTAGGAGACAGAAAACTAGAAGACATAGCCATTCCTACACTCAATATGTTACCCAAGGTACATAAACTCTCTGAGCCTGCAAGTTGTGACAATGAAAACCTTTTAAAAGGCAGACCCATTATTAATGGCTTCAGCCATGTTATTGTTGAGCCATCCAGGTTATTGGCTACCATAATGACAGATTTCATCTCTATATTAAGAGAGAGATTTCTAGTACAGAACCTTCCATACCCTATCATACAGAACAGTGACCAAGTTCTGGCTGACCTCTGTAACATCAAGGTACCACCAGATGATATAGGATGGACACATTTTGTGACATTTGATTTTGAATCCCTATATACAAACGTCAAACGAGAATATGTCTCTGAAGCCATAGCCTTCCTCACAGAAAAATCATACATATCCAGTAACCTACAAGATCTCTCTATGGAGTTATTTGACTTCATAAAAGAAAACTCTATATTCAACATTGGATTCAAGAAATTTTACAAACAGATCAATGGACTAGCCATGGGGTCTTATGATTCACAAGATACCAGCAATTTGGTGCTACTGGTTGCTGAATACAAATTCTTAACTAGACCCTTATCCACCAATATACTGACCTTTCACAGATACATTGATGATGGAAATATTTTCCTGAAACATGATTTACCACGTACAATTTCAGTAATCAGACAATTAGCAGAACACTATCCCACAGGCATCAATATAGAATTTGTAGTCAGTGCCATCAGCACACACTTTCTGGATTGTGAACTACAGATGAACTACAATACATTGAATGAGAAACAAATCCACTACAGTATATACCAGAAACCATTCAATGTTTATAGTTTCCCACACTATACTTCTAATCATCCTGATTCTGTTTTTAAAGGAATCATCAAGACAGAGTGTATCAGATATTTGAGAAAATCCTGTGATGCACTAGAATATAGACATATGATCAAGCTATTTTCACTACGATTACACAGATGCGGTTTTCCACATTCAGTAATTAGAAAACACATCAAACCATTTTCTCTACAGACAAAGGGAGATAACTCTAGAGACCTTGTCTCTATCACAACATCTTCAGTGAAATACAAATATCTTTGTATCAAATACAGTAGGCTCACACCAATACATCGGTGTGTACAAAATATACTTAAGAAGTATAAGTCTATTGGGTTTGTTTTCAGAACTGGCCTCAGTAACAGTAAAAAACTGAAGCAGCTACTCCTAACGAAAAAACGCATGCACGAGAAGATTGGAACTTTACTGTGACCTATTACAGAGCCAACATGTTTGGTAGATGGCTGAAACCACGACAGACGCCTATCATTCCCCTTACACCTGGTTACCTTTGCCAAATGGCGGGAACTACTAACTATCCTATGCAACTAGTCAAAGAATACACAATAGATTACAAAGTGGACCGCAGAGATTTTCTATCCGTTTTCGAGACTATCCACCCCATGAACAAATATTACCTCATGGACAACTATAATTTTATAGATTGGACATATAATAGTCCTAATGCAGACAAAGTTACCAAGTTTTCAATATTCCTCTCAGAGGTAGATCACTTGAATAGATTGAGCATCCATGATGTTTACCTGGATGAATTCTCAATAGAATTTTTCAGGTACAGGAACTATAAACTGATGAAGTTAGCCAAACTTATCTTAGATTCTGTACACCCCCAACATTAGCTTGGTGACCTATGAGATTACATATTAGATATGATATTTCATATTTTTTATTTTTTATTTATTTTTTCTTTTCTTTTTTGAGTGCTGTACAGGTCAATAGTGTTTCATACTACACTATATTATGGACAATTGAATTACATATGGCCCTCATTTGGTGATTAACCCTTGATTACAGATTAATGTATATACGAAATTATTTATTACCATTATATGTATATATGAAAATAACTTATTCAATCCATTACAATCAGTCAATGCCACGCATAATTAGCGTTCAGCATTTGTGCATAGTGTACTATAAATTAAATTTAAGGTTTTCACTGGGATTATGAGGGTTTATATATAAATGAAAAAACTATTTGCTAGGTATTACAGTGAGTTCTATACTGTCCTAGCCAAACAAAACATGTTATACTATTTAAAAATTGACCTGTACTAGCGCTCAATTCACACACTTTTTTATTTTTATGGTATCTCACATTTATTTACGGTATATTTATACCTATTTACTTATTATTTTTATCCCTTCTTGTGATTTCCTGTGAATATATATTTTTTAGATTGCAGCGCTGCAACTATTATAGAAACTAGCATTATAAGGGATAGAATATTTGACCGTGTATGGTACTTGGGAAAGGGGAGATAATAAACAAATTTTATATACAGTAGCGCCCTCTATTAAGGAGTCGCCATAGCTAGCTCGAGCAGCCATTCGCCTCGAGACAAAGTGTCGTCTGCTTATAGTTCAGTAGAGCTTTTCGCAGCAGTCGGTGAACAGTTTTCAGGCTGATCAGACGTGTATAGTACTTAGTGGATATGTGAAGTGTCAATCTATGATAATACTTTAAACATCTACAGAAAACAGTAGAAATAGTATAGATCCTGTGGTATACAGAAACACAACCTCGTGGGAGTCAACAGAACTTTCTAAAAATAGACACTGTCCAAGAAGATTACAGACAACTGAACTTTGTGCTTTTCCTAGAAACTCTTTATCCTGATGTGTTGGCTGGATCTATGACTTTAGATTTTAGCTAGGAACTTTTAATACATCCTGTGATAATAGTGAAGAGATCTGTGAATAGTGCTGTGGTACCAGACTGCTGTGGAGGCTGACAGATATATCGGAGGCCGGGTACTGGAGTTCCATCGTGGATCCTTGAACAGAGGTCCAGGGGAATGCAGGGCTAGTTGGTTTTTTCAACATCCGTAAGTGTATACCTAAAATATAACATGAATATTTTATGTTTATTAGGGCTACGAGTAGAGGAGACACTATCGGCTCCGACTTGTGTATTGATGCATCTCTATCCAAGTAGAAATAGTGTCTTGAACCTGAGTGTCGGATGCCCTGATGACTCACTCTACAAAAACAAACAAATTAACAGGCAGGTTTGCCACCATAGATACAAAATCCTAGGAATTAAGGCCAGCTTTTAGCAGGGGAGTCCATTTCGACCATAGACACCTTTTTGAAACTTTGGCGGTTCTTTCCTCTACTCGTTATTTTATTTTAATGGTTGATCAACCCACAGTAGCGAGTAATGCACTTGTGATATATGTTTAGTATATTACAATATTAAATATTAATGACCGGACTCAAATTGTATCACAGCTGGGTGATAATACAAGTGCATTGCTTTGATATAAATTTTCAACAATTTTTATAATTTTTACCCTTTTTATATCCCATTTTGATTATTTTAATTCTGGCCATTCTTATCCTTGTCAGCCTATGTTAATCATAATTTTCTCACATATATATCTAAATTTCTGATGTATGATGTATTACAAACATGCATTTTATTTGAAATTAAAATTATTTTATTTTACATATATACATTCTTGACTTTCCGACTATTCAAAACTTCAATTTCCTTTTGAGTACTGATTGTACAATATGTCAGACACTGTGCAAATCACCGGGGTCCTAATTTCCTTCCTTCGGGAAGTTGTAGTGGTTGTCGGATCTTCTGTCTTGATGGTACTGGGACACACTGTGTTCATGACACAACAGCTGCATTGACCCACACGTCTCCCGCAGATTTACATATGTAAGTCTGCAACGTGGTAATAAGATGACAACTTCTCTATCGACACCAATGCGTATAACTGTATATCCATATTTGTTAGTTTATGCTAATCGTATTTTGCATGCGGCCCATGTGGGCGTTTCATGCAATAAATTGAATAGAATTGAAATGATCTAACAATTAGATGTTGCCGGACGGGTTCTTGTAATTTAGAGATGTCTTGACACCGGCGCCACCTATCGGCGATGTAGCCAGTTTCGCACTGAAATGAAGTATGCTATGTGACTGAGGAGTCAACACCTGTTTCTCTGAGAAGTTGTAATTATGTCCATATACGTAATATTCATACATGTACGTGGATCATTTGATATCGCTGAGGTGCTCGTGTTTCTCACTCACCCGGTCATGTTCTTTATCACAAAGACGAAATCCTTGAGATACATGTACGTTTAGCATATAATTTCCTGTATGCCTATTCATCTATCTCTGTGGCGCAGATGTTAGTAGCTAAGATTCATAGCGTCTCCCTTCCCTCACCGCTATGCAGACGACAAATACATTTCCCTGGTGGTAACTCGAATATCTTCATGGCGCACTTATTATTACCTTTGCGCCCTATTAGATCTTCATCAACTTGAGAAAATGGGCCGCCATGAATAAAAATACCATAATCGATGTTGTGATCATCATCCCCTGTATACACGGGGTCTATTATGACGGAAATGCCCATCTCTTGACCCTCGATTTCAGGTGATTTTGAGGCTCCATATGAATAATTTTAACGTCTGTAATTAATATATGATCGACGACGGGCCATTTAGTCTGTCATTTCTGTATTTTTATTCATGGCGGCCCATTTTCTCAAGTTAATGAAGGTCCAATAGGGCGCAAAGTTAATAATAAGTGCGCCATGGAGATGTTCGAGTTACCACCAGGGAAATGTATTTGTCGTCGGCATAGCGATGAGGGAAGGGAGACGCTACGAAATCTTAGCTAAGATGTTAGTGGAACCTACTCAAATTTTACCAGCTGTTGCGTCGTCCACAAAAATTATATAAATCCACAGATAGAATATATACAGGTAGCGAGGCGATGACATAGGCGAAACAGGCGAACCGTTTTGAACGCAATATGACCCCGACATTACAACATGTATAACTTGACCCACTTTTCGGCAGACTGGTTCTGTTTATTACATATACTAATGTTCATGGATTTATTTAGGACGTCTATGCTCTGATAATCCAGCCTATCGTCTTTTGAAAATAAAGAAAGAAAGCCCTACCGGTATGTAATATGCACCGGCTATAAATACTTATGTAATATATAGTATATGGTAGGGGGCCTATATAGGTAGGGAGATTGGTTTTAAGTTGTGAAGTTGGGGGGGGGGTAGGATACGGGGAGGAGGCCTTAGGAGGAGAGTATGATGGGGGAGAGGGGTCCCCCAATGCAGCGTAGGATTTCCCTTGAAAATTGACGGTAAATTGGCGCTCACTGGGAGCACTGGAGCGGTAAAAAGATTGTCAAAGCTGAACTTTTAATTTGTGCGAAATGTCTTATAACATAGTCTATAGTAGCCAATTCTTATTGCACCCCCCCCCCCCCCGCTCTGAGTAAAGGTTTGGCATATTTTTTGAGAGATATACCTTTCTAGTACCAGGAAAACCATGTTTGCCATCTTTTATCACGGTCAGAGCTGAGATATAGGCATTTAAAAAGGTGCCTCTGAAGAAAATGTCACGATTTATGGAGAAGGGGTAGGGGTACCGAAACTTCAATAGAATTGTTAATTGTAGGTCGATTTGCTTTCCTATAGTGTAGATTTAAGCACAATTACACCGAGATCATGCCTATTTATAACACTGATCATTTAAACTAACTGTTATGCTTTTGCAGGGTGTCGTTTCCAAATTTCAATAAAATACGTTATATTTAGCTTAAAATTAATTCCGAAGTTTTTTTTTACAGGGCATAGATGTCAAGTATATCTGCAGAATATATGCAGATCAACTCAACTGGATACGGAGAGCTACGGGAGAACAATTCAACATTCTAAAATAATAACTTTTGTAAAAAGTCACACTATAATCATAGGAGTGTGCAAATGAAGAAATTTCAGTTAAATTTGTAACGTGCACCTGTACGATCTTATACGGTCTCATACCAAAAATATCAACAACTTACAATCCTAATGGCATACAAATCTAATTAAAACAATTCTTTCACATTTCATTCATTTCAAAGGAACAATTAAATTGAGGGGCCATCTCATAATTCCACATAAACACATAAGTGTTGGGAACCCAACATACAGGGAATAAATTAAGCTAACACCATGCCAATAATTAAGAGATCATTTCTGTCAATCATTTTAGCAATGCAGTTAGAACTACAGAAAAAACAGTACATAATCTTACCAAATTATACCAATTAATTACGCTTTACACCAACCTATATACATATAAATCGGCACATTTCTTTAGTTAAATAAGTCAGTTTGTGTTAAGACAAACATAACCTACATTTAATTTAATTTAATAGAATTTCACGAGTCATTAACACAAAAATCAAAAAAAAAATCATGTAAATTTAAAATATTTACAAAGCTGATAAATCAACGATGATCAAATGTCCTTAGTGGATTATTTCAGAGCCTGATACTAATAGCACACATAATGCTTAACACATAGATATATTCAACCAACACCCATCAGAATATTCATGCTCCGAACCATCGCCAATGTCTACATCACTTGCTTCTGATGCAAGTTCGTTATTGTCACAAGTTTCGTCACTGCTCTTGCATAAATGCTCGTGTGCAGCTTAACCCTGCTTTGAGGCACCAACACATTATAGTTGAACACTTTGATGTCTTGCATTGGCAGCTTGTGAATTCAGCCAGTTCCTTCGGTGCTGCTTGCTGTGTCATTAAGTCTGGCAACAGACCACTATCTGTGCTTATCCACCCATGAATTGTCGGTGCAGAAATGCTTCGTTGTGAAACCAAAGCAGTTTTCCACACAAGGCACTGAAAGTTCACTCTTTTCAAATGCTGATTGAGGCTGTCACGACAAGGTGGCAGACTGTCGTTTTGCCTAGGCTGTTGCAGAATAGTGTGTATCGCAAGGTGTTTATGTCACAAATAGCAGACTTCGGATGGTACATTTTGCACAAAAATGCCTCGCATGCAAATCTGACATCCTCAGGCAAAGGGACGATATCCCTAACTTCTGAGCGGCAGGAAAATTGGAGTGGTGGTCTTTAATCAGTTGCCACGCTTTCATTTTCCCCCTAACTTTGAAAGCACTGCTGCATTCACAGCCAGTCAGAGCATGGAATGGAATAAGATATGAACATAAATTGTGTCCCAATGTGTTTGCGATTGCCCGCAGAGGAATGTATCTTGTATTTTGTTTGCTTCCGGTTTTAAACCACACATCGATAACCATCTGCTCTGAGAACTATACCTCTAGTACCATTACGTCTGTATCTGGCGACCACATAATGGCACACGTAATGCCGAAGTGGACAGTAGAATAATTGATATGTAACAGGATTCGTGTATCGGCTTCTTCCTGCGTGGAGAACAGGTCCGTTATTTCCGCGATTCCGTCACTCGACAACGAAACAACTTTTTCGTGGTCCTGGAAACCTCCAGCTAGCACCAATGCTTGGGACGACGTCAGCTTACCTGGCATGATTGTCTGCCACTCTGTGAAAATGAAGTTATTCAGATTGTCCTTGTTCTTCGGGTTCGAGGGGAAGGATTCCTGGTCCTTGGATCGGATCTGTATCTCGGGTGAGTTGGACGTGTTCCCACCCGTTTACGTTCCCCAGCCTTTATAGACAAATCTGTGTCATATCTGTCCGATATAATCTGAACGGCGTTACCTTCCTTGAATGCTTGTTCAATGAATTCCCCCAGGCTTAACAGCATGTCTCCATATGTGTTGATTCCAAACCCAGATGATAACTTCTGTACACAGGCCATATGGTCAATGAAAACCCCTGTGGCTGCTTTGTTATTATGTCTCCCCCAAATATGTTGGGGGCAGACATCTAGTATTTGTGCTGTCTGTCTGTCTGGTTGGCTGGATGGATGGATGGATGGATGTCTGTCCGTCCCCTTGCATTGTCTGCAAGATATCTTGAGAACTACTGGATGGAATTTCACCAAACTTGGATGGAAGCTTCATTAGGATAGCCCCCTCATTTGATTATGTGTTGGTGTGTGTGTGTGTGTATTCATCCGTGTCCGGTGTCCGTCTGTCCGTCCATCTATACAGGTTTTGTCTGCAAGATATCTTGAGAACTACTGGATGGAATTTCACGACACTTGGATGGAAGCTTCATTGGGATAGCCCCTTTATTTGATTAGGTTTTGGTTTGTGTGCGTGCATTCCTCCGTGTCCGGTGTCCATCCGTCCGTCCGTCCAACTACCTGCACATGTATATACAGGCCTTGTCTGCAAGATATCTTGAGAACTACTGGACGGAATTTCACCAAACGTGGATGGAAGCTTCAGTGGGATAGCCCCCACATTTGATTAGGTTTTTGTGTGTGTGCATGCATTCATCCGTGTCCGGTGTCCGTCCGTCCATCCATCTACTTGTACATGTATATACAGGCCTTGTCTGCAAGATATCTTGAGAACTATTTGACGGAATTTCACCAAACTTGGATGGAAGCTTCATTAGGATAGCCCCCTCATTTGATTAGGTGTTGGTGTGTGTGTGTGTGCATGCGTTCATCCGTGTCCGTCCTTCCTTATTTGTACATGTATATACAGGCCTTGTCTGCAAGATATCTTGAGAACTACTGGATGGAATTTCACCAAACTTGGCTGGAAGCTTCATTGTGATAGCCCCCTCATTTGATCAGATTTTGGTGTATGTCTGCATGCACTGATTCATCCGTTTCCGGTATCCGTCCATCCGTTCATCTACTTGTACATGTATATACAGGCCTTGTCTGCAAGATATCTGGAGAACTACTTGACGGAAGTTCACCATACTTGGATGGAAGTTTTATTGGGATAGCCCCCTCATCTGATTAGGTTTTGGTTTGTGTGTGCGTTCGTCCATGTTCGGTGTCGGACTGGACGGAATTTCCCCGAACTTGAATGGAAAGTTTGTTTGCGTTCATCCATCTGTTTCTGATGTCCAGCTTTGTTACATGTATGTACAGGACTACTCTTGCCTACAACATATGTGGAGAACTACTGGATGAAATTTCACCAAACTTGGATGGAAGCTTCATTGAAATGGCCTTATGATCCATAATTAGGTTTTGGTGTGAGCTAGGGCTTGCGTGGGTCCATGCAAAATGTGTTTATCTGTCTGTCCACTTTTTGTTCACTCCATACCTTGGAAACTACTGAAGGCAGATGCATGAAACTTCTATACGGTACAGCATGTATACTAATAGGCGTGGCTCTTGTATGTTTTGCATCTTTCCTATAATGTGATCAGTTTCGAAATAGTTGATGCTTCACAATTACATGTATTTCACATTGGTTGGACGCTGTAGATGTCGGCAATCCACTCATTGCTATATAAATTACGACTCCTCACTGGATTACCGCAACAATGAAAATCGTCTCTTTGCAATTAATATTTTTAGATGCGCAGCTTTGTTTAGGATACTGATTGCTACATTTATTTTATAGCACTTTCCCTTAAATTATGTGCCCACTCAAGGCAAGGTGGGAGGTTGGGGGAGACGTATGTTTTTGTTTAAAAAAACAACCCGCATAGGCTTCGTGCCGGAACGGTAACTCAAGGGTCAAAGCGGAACCTCTAGTTTATCTCAATCTTCTGGAAAGACTCCGTATCTTTGGACGACGAAACTTCGTTTTCCAACTGACGTAGCGTCTGTGATTTGTTTGTCTTTGCTAGAGAACCATCTTCACTTGTAATAGCTAGTGGTGTATTTGACAACTCATAGGTGAACATCTTTTTTAAGTTTATCTCTCGTGTTTTTTGTAAAAATGACAAGAAGCCGTCCGAACAACGCTGTGTCTGATTCAAGAGAGTTGATTTCTTCTCCCTTTTACGTGGCAACGTCCGGTGAATACAAGCGAAAGTCTTCGGTTTCATCTGTTTGATGGGCTGACCATGTAAACTACATCCCTGTTTACCCTTTCATCCACAAATTCTAGAAGAGTTTTTTTACCATTTTCAGTGGCATCCAACAATCCTGTTGTGACATCTGCAGGGGCTACAACACCAGTTGCAATGTTAATTAGGAGCTCTATGGTGTCACCATCTTCAGGTGACTTGAGATGGAAAGGGTTTCCATACCGTTCTTCAACGACAGTCATAATCTTCTTAATGTCTTGTTCATTTCGTTTGATGGCAGTGGGCGTTGTGACTATATGAATGGTTCCATCGTGTTCTTGGAGTCCACAACGGGCATTGAAGTTATCTAGTATCCCACCAACCTCATGGGCAGTAAGGTACCACGTCATAGTCACGCTGGTGAAGGAACTTGATGCTGAACTAGTTACGATATGCAACACGGCTTGGAAAGCTGCGTGGACAGCGAGTGCTGTGACTGGAAGTTGTAACATCTCTGCCAAATAAAATAAACCACATAATATGCAAACTCATAGCGAAAGATGCCAGCAAAGTATTGCAAATGCCGATCCCAGTCAGGTTCCTTCTCAGCTGCAGCGTAACCTAATGCGAGTTCGACGCCATTGATGTAATTTGTCCAGAAAGGAAATGTTTGACTCTGGCTTTTACCCACTTTTATGAATTTATCGAAGTCTAGTTTCAGCGTGACTTTGTAGACATTCATCAACATTTCCAAATTCGGGCGTCATCGCTGTATGAATCTACTTGTACAGTTTGTCGTTCGCCAGCACATCTTTCGTCCTTTGCTGAACGGATATACAGTTCTGCTCCAATATCGCGGCATCTTCTTTTGTGAGCAGATTAGAAGTAACCATCCACTCGAGGAAAGCATTCCATTGGAATCGGCTAATATCATCATGTACCGGCCTGTGGGCTAACGAACAGCATTTATGGTGTCCACCTTGCATAACATGTTTAGCAGCATCTGGCTCAAAGCCCTACGACTCAACAAGAACATCTAAGAGTCCTGAATCGCAATACCGTTTTCCTATTTGGTTAAATTGCAGCTGAGAAGGAAACTGACTGGAATCGGCATTTGCAATACTTTGCTGACATCTTGTGCTACGCGTTTGCATATGATCGGCAGAATTATTCATGCTGGGGTCCAGTTTATTCATGCTGGGGTCCAGTTTATTTGGCAGAAATGCTACACCCTCTTTCCACACAGCTTTCCAAGCCGGGTTGCATATCGTAACTAGAGCAGCAGCAATTTCCTTCGACAGCATTTGGTAGGATCTTGGGCTTGAGCAAACCGTCGCCAGAGACACCAACTCCCGGAAGGGAGGAATCATCGGATTCAGTAGGCAGGAAAAGGCGACAATGAAGTGGTACCTTACTGCCCACGAGGCTTGTGGGATACTACATAACTTGAAGGCCCTTTGTGGACTCCGAGAACACGACGGAACCATTCATAGAGCGAAATAAACAAGACAATAAGAAGATTATGACTGTCGTTGAAGAACGGTATGGAAACCCTTTCCATCTCAAGACAACGGAAGATGGTGACACCATAGAGCTCCTAATTAACATTGCAATTGGTGTTGTAGCCCCTGCAGATGTCACAACAGGATTGTTGGATTCCGCTGAAAATGGTAAAAAAAAGCCTTTCTAGAATTTGTGGATGAAAGGATAAACAGGGAGGGATGTAGCTCTACTTGATCAGCCCATCAAACAGGTGAAACTGGAGACTTTCGCTAGTATTCACCGGACGTTGCCACGTAAAAGGGAGAAAGACAAAATCAACTCTCTTGAATCAGACAGAGCGTTGTTCGCACGGCTTCTTGTGAAGATGGTTTTCTAGCAAAGACAAACGAAGTTTCGGCGTCCAAAGATACACAGTCTCTCCAGAAGATTGAGATAAATAACAGAGCAACCACAGGGCTTTTTATTTACCATATGGCCTGTGTACAGAAGTTATCATCTAGGTTTGGAATCAACACATTCGGAGACATGCTGTTAAGCCTGGGGGGATTCATTGAACAAGCATTCAAGGAAGGTTACACCGTCAAGATTATATCGGACAGATATAACACAGATATGTCCATACGGGCTGGGGAATGTAAACTGCGTTGGAACTCGTCCAACTCACCCGAGATACAGATCCGTTCCAAGGATCAGGTACTCCCCAGAAACATTAAATCCTTCTTCTCACACCCGAAGAACAAGGACAATCTGAATAACTTCGTTTTCACAGAGTGGCAGACAATCATGCCAGGTAAGCTGACGCCGTCCCAAGCATTGGTGCTAGCTGGAGGTTTCCAGGACCACGAAAAAGTTATTTCTTTGTCGAGTGACGGAATCGCGGAAATAACGGACCTGTTCTCCACGCAGGAAGAAGCCGATACACGAATCCTGTTACATATCAATGATTCTATTGTACGCTTCGGCATTACGTGTGTCATTATTTGGTCGCCAGATACAGACGTAATGATACTAGGAGTATATTTCTCAGAGCAGATGGGTATCGATGTGTGGTTTAAAACCGGGAGCAAATCAAATATAGATACATTTCGCAGCATGCAATCGCAAACACATTGGGACACAATTTATGTTCATATCTTATTCCATTCCGTCACTGGCTGTGACGGCACCAGTGCTTTCAAATGTAGGGAGAAAATGAAAGCATGGCAACAGATTAAAGACCACCACTCTAATATTCCTGACGTTCAGAAGTTAAGGGATATCGTTCCTTTGCCTGGGGATGTCAGATTTGCATGCGAGGCATTTGTGTGCGAAATGTACCATCCGAAGTCTACTATTTGTGACATAAACACCTTAATGTACACAGTATTCTGCAAACAGCTAAAGCGTAATTAATTGGTATAATTTGGTGAGATTATGTGCAGTTTTGTTTTCTGTAGAGCTGCATTGCTAAAATGATTTTTAGAAATGATCTCTTAATTATTAGAAGCTTAGTTCATCCCTATTTGCCCTGTATGTTGGGTTCCAAACACATAGTAATTATTGGAATTATGAGATGGCCCCTAAATTTAATTGTTCCTTTGAAATGACTGAAATGTGACAAAATCATTATAGTTAGATTTGTATGCCATTAAAATTGTAAGTTGTTGATATTTTGGGTATGAGACCTTATAAGATCGTACAGGTACACGTTACAAAAACTGAAATTTCTTCATTTGCACACTCCTGTGTTTATAGTGTGACTTTTGAGAAAAGTTATCATTCTAGAATGTCGATTTATTCTCCCGTAGCTCTCCGTATCCAGTTGAATTGATCTGTATATATTCTGCAGATATACTGCGGTCAAAAAAACTTTGGAATTAATTTTAAGCTAAATATAACGTATTTTATTGAAATTTTGAAACAACCCCCTGCAAAAGCATAACAATTTGATTAAATGATCAATTTTATAAATAGGCATGGTCACTGTTTAATTGTGCTTAAATCTACACTACGGGAAAGCAAATCGAATTAAAATTAACAATTCTAGAGAAGTTTCAGTACGCCTACCGCTCTCCATAAATCGTGACATTTTCTCCAGAGGCACCTATTTAAACGCCTATATCTCAGCTCTGACCTTGATAGAAGATGGCAGACATGGCTTTTCTGGTACTAGGAGGGCATATCTTTCACAAAAAAACATATCAAACCTTTCCTCCACAAGGGGGTACATCAAAAATCTTATTTTGACATTTGGCTACTAGACTAACAGTGACGACCACTACACTGATATACAAGCTGAAACGATCATTCGATCCCGGGTTTGGATCATATTTCAAGTTGATCCTTGGACAATACTATTTTGCCTCGATAGCAGAGGTGGTGCATTGACGCGTTGCTGACCGCATGAGCTCTGGTGTTCGTTAGTCGGATCTCTTTGCTTTGTCTTTAAGATACAAAGCATTTTTAGTCGATGATACTTGGTCTATTTTTGATCTGAACTTAACAAAAATGTAAGCTTAGTAGTCCTTTCTTGAAATAGTAGCGAAAATGATCTATATTGGTCATATTTACACCAGCTAAATAGTGACTTCTAGTCTTGGTTAGATTTTATACCTTTATTCTATGGTTTCTCTGTGAAAATTATTTGACAGTTCGTACCTCTTGTTTGTGAATAAATAAATACTGAATAAATGATTGGGATCTGAACTGAAAAAAAAATTATACTGAAAGAGTTCTGAAAAAAATCTTTTCAGCCACCGTCTTGACGTTTTTCGCCCAAACGGGCGATATTTGATTTACATGTGCCACAGATGTCCTGTTATCTGCATATTAACCAGCAAAATTGACGCATACAATTGAGGTTTGTAGGCAGAATGGTGACCTACTGACCTACAGAACTGATACCTGTCGCTAATACTAAGCCTAATAAAAAAATCCTCATTCCTTCACAATAATATCCTAATTGCAATATTTGATCAATAGATTTCGATAAACGTCTGATATGGGGACCTCTCCCCCCCCCCCTAGACGTCATGTTCATACAATCTGTAAACAATCTTGTGATGAAGTAGTTGGAGGCAGGTGACGAAATTATTTCGTCAAAAACCGGCACATGATCGGTAGAACATCTACAGTTCTTACTGGTTTATGGTGGTTTCTTTTTCAGTGTACACATCTCACAAAAGGGAACACATATCCTAATGTTCATTCTGAAATCGAGGTAAAGACATACTGACCTTCATAATATATGCACCTTTTCCAATCAAAACAAAATTCCATCAGGTGGTAGCCCAAATAATACCTGCATAATGATACCTTAACTGTAACATAGAAAACAGCAGAAGTGAAAGAAATATATAATTTTGGAGTTTTTAGACAATTTCACTGATCCGCTATAAATGCCTGTAGCACATTAAGTACCCATGTTTTAAACCGGCCCACATTCTGGAAGGGTGCGTACATCCATGGTCTAACCAATCACTATGATCTTTGTCTTTGCCGTGGGTTGTAGGTCAAAAGTGGACTGGGGATGATGAACTGTTGACATTGGGAAATGCCCGACGCCGTTCATAGTTGTAAATGGATATAATCTGGATATATATGTAGCCTGCATATATATTTTTATCATTATATGCAAACTTGGTTGAAATAGCTCGGATTGCAAGACTGTGAATTATTGGTCTGCTGAAATACGAAAGGGCCAACTCTTTGTTTCTGTTCAACCATCCGAAATGGAATATGTGGAAGACTACAACGCATTTTTCGATCCAAATGCATATCAGGACTTACTTGGAAGTGCCGAGGTAGCTGATCTAACCCGATTCTTCAGCGACAGCCTACACAAAGTGTACACTTCGGGTAAGACATTTTATTTATTAGCTTAGTGTAGTCATGGTAGTGTAGTCGCTTAATCTTCTCCGCTAGGTACGGTGAAACACTGGCAAACAGTGCCTCCAGTTACAAAAATTGGAAGATTTCAACCAATAAAAATAACCATGCCAAATCTAAAATTTGTTTTGCTCTTTATCGAATGTATTGTTTTGGTCTGAATGAAAACGTGGTCCTGGTGAACAATGATGGTTTCTATCGCACCCCATCCTCTCTCAACCGCAGTGTTTTAGTCCGAAAATAATATTAGTCCAAGCCCTACGATGACGGTCGACAGTAAATTTCTTGCCACTTCTCCGATGGAGAAACGCGATTACGGCGCGATTAAAGTCCGAGATTGCATCGATACGCGATTACGGTGCGATAAAAGTCCCGGATTGCATGGATACGCAATAACGGCGCAATAAAATCCCGTATTGCATCGATACGCGATTATGGCGCGATAAAAGTTCGAGATTGCATCGATACGCGATTGCGGCTCGATAAATGTCCGAGATTGCATCGATACGCGATTACGGCGCGATAAAAGTCCGAGATTGCATCGATACGCGATTACGGCGCGATAAATGTCCCGGATTGCATCGATATGCGATTACCGCGCGATAAAAGTCCCGGATTGCATCGATGCTTGATTACAGCGCGATAAAAGTCCGAGATTGCATAGATACGCAATTACGGCGCGATAAAAGTTCCGGATTGCATGAATACACAATTACGGCGCGACAAAAGTCCCGGATTGCATGGATACGGAATTACGGCGCGATAAAAGTCCCGGATTGCGTCGGTACACAATTTCGAGGCGATAAAAGTCCGAGATTGCATCGATATGCGATTACGGCGCGGTAAAAGTCCGAGATTGCATCGATACGCGATTACGGCGCGATAAAAGTCCCAGGGTGCATCCATTCGCAATTACTGCGCGATAAAAGTCTGAGATTGCATCGATACGCAATTACGCACGATAAAAGTCCCTGATTGCATGGATACGCAATTACGGCGCGATGAAAGTCCCGGATTGCATCGATACGCGATTACAGCACGATAAAATGCCGAGATTGCATCGATACGCAATTACGGCGCGATAAAAGTCCCGGATTGCATGGATACGCAATTACGGCACGATAAAAGTCCCGGATTGCATGGATACGCAATAACGGCGCGATAAAAGTCCCGTATTGCATCGATACGCGATTATGGCGCGATAAAAGTCCGTGATTGCATCGATACGCGATTACGGCGCGATAGATGTCCCGGATTGCGTCGATATGCGATTACGGTGCGATAAGTCCCGGATTGCATCGATACGCGATTACAGCGCGATAAAAGTCCGAGATTGCATCGATACGCTATTACGGCGCGATAAAAGTACCGGATTGCATGGATACGCAATTACGGCGCGACAAAAGTCCCCGATTGCATGGATACGGAATTACGGCGAGATAAAAGTCCCATATTGCATCGATACGCGATTATGACGCGACAAAAGTCCGAGATTGCATAGACACGCGATTGCGGCTCGATAAATGTCCGAGATTGCATCGATACGCGATTTCGGAGCGATATAAGTTCGAGATTGCATCGATACGCGATTACGGCGCGATTGATGTCCCGGCTTGCATCGATATGCGATTACGGCGCGATAAGAGTCCCGGATTGCATCGACACGCGATTATGCCGCGATAAAAGTCCCGGATTGCGTCGATACACAATTTCGGCCCGATAAAAGTTCGAGATTGGATCGATATGCGATTACGGCGCGATAAAAGTCCGAGATTGCATGGATACGCAATTGCGGCGCGATGAAAGTCCCGGATTGCATCGATACGCGATTACAGCACGATAAAAGTCCGAGATTGCATCGATACGCAATTACGGCGCGATAAAAATCCCGGATTGCATGGATACGCAATTACGGCGCGACAAAAGTCCCGGATTGCATGGATACGCAATAACGGCGCGATAAAAGTCCCGTATTGCATCGATACGCGATTATGGCGCGATAAAAGCGCGAGATTGCATCGATACGCGATTACGGCGCGATATAAGTCCCAGGATGCATCGATGCGCAATTTCTGCGCGATAAAAGTCTAAGATTGCATCGATACGCAATTACGCACGACAAAAGTCCCTGATTGCATGGATACGCAATTACGGCGCGACAAAAGTCCCGGATTGCATGGATACGCAATAACGGCGCGATAAAAGTCCCGGATTGCATCGATATGCGATTACGGCGCGATAAAAGTCCCGGATTGCATCGATACGCGATTACGGCGCGACAAAAGTCCCCGATTGCATGCATACGGAATTACGGCGCGATAAAAGTCCCGTATTGCATCGATACGCGATTATGGCGCGACAAAAGTCCGAGATTGCATCGATACGCGATTGCGGCTCGATAAATGTCCGAGATTGCATCGATACGCGATTACGGAGCGATAAAAGTTCGAGATTGCATTGATACGCGATTACGGCGCGATAAATGTCCGAGATTGCATCGATACGCGATTACGGAGCGATAAAAGTTCGAGCTTGCATCGATACGCGATTACGGCGCGATAGATGTCCCGGATTGCATCGATATGCGATTATGGCGCGATAAGAGTCCCGGATTGCATCGATACGCGATTATGGCGCGATAAAAGTCCCGGATTGCGTCGATACACAATTACGGCGCGATAAAATTCCAGAGTTCTAACGTACAATAGAGCCAATTTGAGTAAATGTTACTGTCTTCATGTCATAAACTAGGCTATTATATCAAACCAATACATATATTTTAGACCAGAGGAAATTCATCTGTGATGTGTCCTGTCCGAAAATCTGTCTGATGGCTGGGGTATTAAATTACTATACTCCAGTGAGGTGGTTGGTCAGGAGGAGAGGGCACTATTGCCATTAGCTACAGTACAATTTGACGAGAGAGGCGGAGGGGGAAGAGAGCTATAATCTAAATATTTGTTTATATGATAATTAGCACCAAGTCTGAACAAATGTACAAAAAATAATCTAGTTTTCTAGCAAGAGACAAGCGGTTAACATTTTTATTGATGACATAGCGGTGATCTGTTCAACAAGAGAATTCCATAGTGTGCACATGAACAATCACAGCCAAGCTGTCGATTTAGGTAAACATCCCATCAGTCGTTCTATGAGAATATAGATGAATAATGAGCTAAATTGTATAGAAACCAAATCACCATATTGATTTATTTTGACAAATGTATGGAAATTAGTACTAATTAGTATTAGTTTCATACTTACTTCCTGGTAAACCGAGTCCTTGTAATTTGTGTGACCTTTCACATACACGTTCCATTCCAATTCCGGTTTCATAAAGTGTGATTATGAAATATGACACTTAATTCAAACGATTTATTCATTAGGCCGAAGGTTAATCGTGAGAGTTGAAAGTCATGCCGTATCAGATATACAGTCAAACAAAACAAGGATAAAAAATGATTAACAATTAATAGAATATTTATCGCTATTTTTGTATTATCATTGCTGACTGCATGAAATAGGCTAAAGGCTATAAACTTATTTGTTTCTGATCACAGATCCTGAAAAATAGTGGTGCTGTGATGCGGCTTTTTTCTCTTTATACACTTCACCTAAATCAAACTAACCAAATATAAAACTCATAATAAGAGCAGTACTTTATAATTTTGCATTGTACATATAGCGTTGTTCATACACCATGTCTTTCTGAACACCTCCAGCCTGACAAAATCAACGTGAATTCGAAATTTAATACTGTTTTCTGTTTTGCTTTTGTTGTGGAAGATAATTGCGTTCCGTGCACACCAAATGGAGAAGTGAATCACATTTATCAAGTACAAATATACTGCAGGTGACTCTTTCCTCATCCGTACATCGAATAATTTGAAAATAAAATAAATATTGTTCAATTGAGACGAGGGGAAAACTTCCCATACAATAAAAAGGTCGGCTTGAAGTGTAAGAAAACATTCTGAACCATCCGACATTCTATAAACAAGTTCTTCCTTGTTTCGGAGTCAAACAATTTCGAACAATACACACATACATCATTCGTACAGACATTCCTTCTTAGCAACCGCACTTTCAACGGCAGAATAGCATGCACTAACTTGTAGGTAAAATTTACTAAGTTATTGTCAATAAAACTGTGAAAAAATTTACCCCAGACAAGGTCCAGTGACAACGAAGGACGAGTCTGCATTATACGTGGTAATTCAACGACTTCTCGCAACAAAATATAAATATATTTGCTCTCATACATGTTTACAAGTAACAATTGTCCAGCATAATATTCCTGCTTTCAATTGTTCTTCAAGAAGAGCTAATGAACCAATGTAGGCGAAAGGGAATATTCACACCAAATTGGTTGTCGCGATTGAAGAACATTTAGATTCTACCGAGATTTGAACTCGGATCGCTGGATTCAGGGTGCAGACTGCTAACCCCTGTACAATCGAACCGATCTCGGTTTAATTTGTGTGCTTAGGACATAGATTAGGCTATTATATCAATCCAATACCAACATATTGAACCAGGGGAAATACATATGTGATCTCGACTAAATTAAATTAATTCAGTTTGGCTGCCATTCTTACGACGCGGAACCGTTAAACCGGAACATTAAATCTGTTTCAACGGGGGGGGGGCGATTTGGAGAGCCAGTTTATCAATCGATAAGTTACGATCGATACACTGGCTTGGTTAGTTACCCAAAGCAGTTCTGGATATAAACAGCTAGGGGGGTTTCCACTAAACCGAATCAATCAGAAAGCGCACTGGAACAGCTCATCAGGCCAATCGTTCGAGTTTTGACTGGTTTGAATTTCATCGCCGGCCAGACTACCTTTGAAATCGACATCGGGTGTCAAACCGAAAACCGCAGGCTTCAGATACCGACGCGCTTATTCAAAACAACCGCTGAGTATAAAACGTACGAGATTGTGTAATAGACGCAACGGCTCGAGAACTCATCCGAATCATCAAAAAGGTCCAGGTAATAAACCCTCTGCGATGATTTAGGGATTACCTGGACTTGTGCAGATGCACTCGGCGACAGCCAGTTTTGATGGTACAGGAAGCCGGAGTCTGTGTTAACGTGAAGACGACGGAGGTTTCACACCGGTGTAATTGCTTAGCATCATGGACTTGGAATCCGGCGATTCGAATTCAGATCTCGTTGAAAACCTGAACTTTGCATGAACATACATGTAGGTGCCTATTTGTTACACTGAGATTTGTAAACAATCTGCTTTCACAGATCACTGTGGATGAAGCATTGACAAGTTCTAAACTACTCAAATAATTTGTGCTGAAATGAATACAGCTGGTTGTCATGATTGTACGATTGGATTCGTCTGCACGACGAAAGGCGTGGAATGGACTCATGCTACAAGGCCATTGTAAATGGGAAATGAAGTAATGCTAGAAAATATTCATGAATAGATGGTTGTCGTTATTGATGAAGAAAGAAAAAAACATGGCCTCATTAAACCGCGCCATGTTCCTTGAAATGCAGGTTTTCTTTGTTATTCCCTATCATCACTTCGAACAAAAAAGCTTGGTCCACCAAATCTTAATGGAGCATCATTGGGAATTCCCCGGATTGCATCAATACGCGATTACGGCGCGATGAAAGTCCCGAGTTCTAACCATTATATCATAGAACCAGTTTGAATAAATGTTACTGTCTTTATGTCATAAACTAGGCTATTATATCAGACTATTATTTCTTTGCAAAAACTGCATAATAAATTAATGAATAATAATGTGGTGTGAAATAAAATAGTTTTTTTCTTAATTGTCCTACAAGAAAGGCAGGAATTTAGAAGAAAAATGACGAAAACATTACTTTTCTGGTACACCACATGACCGCCATTGTGAATTTGCACATGGTCCTTTGCTTGAGGTTTATGCAAATAGGCTCAAAATTACTCCAATATGATAAACTATAGTCACGGAGTGTCAGCTCTCAGCACTTTTTTAATTCCGAAGAATTGAAATAGAGTGAAAGTTTAGTAGGGGGAATTGTGGCTAAATTCAGTCAGATTTTTCGAATTTTTATTTATGCAATTTCTCCACAAAGACTGCACCATAAACTAGTAAATATTAAGGGATCGTTTCCATTAATCGTTTCTTCTTCAGTCGCGATTTTTTTTCTCAATTTTCTCGATTGAATAACGATCATTCGCGAACCATTTTTCGAGAATCTTGTAACACCGATAAATTTGTCCTTAAATAAGGTCGTTTGAATTTTACAATAAATGTTTTCTTGGCATCACAACCAAATAGGGATACATCAGTATATACAAGGAGAATTCCACTATAATATATTTGACATGCAGATATATATGCATGAATAAAAATACTACAGAAACGATCGTTCTCGATACTCCAAGAAAGAACGCGCAACACTGATTCAAAAGTGCTTCTAATAACCTGTATTGTGTCTGCATCAACAAAGACTAAGTAAAATATGAATATGTTTTTGAGATGTATGATTGAAAAGAATTTATTTATCAGTAGGCAGTTGAGAGTTGAAAAGAAAGCGCTCAGAGTAATTCTTCAAACTGTCTTACAAGCACCTGGTATAACGTTTCAAAGCGGCACCGCTTGGTGATGGACGTGTACACCCGGGTGCTGTACTGGCTGGACTAATCAGTGTCCAGGAAAATAGGAACTGTGAACACTCGTGTTCTGGCACATGTAGGCACCGTCCTGACCTTACTGAAAAAAATTGTTGAAAACGACGTTAAATCCTACTCACTCGCTCACCCCGGACTCTGGCTTGGCGAAATCTACACAGCTTTGCACTGTCTTTCATTTAGGCTGATCTTAATTGTTATTTCCTTTGACAGTTATGTGGACAGAGTAAAATACATGGCAGTGTGACTAACGTCACAGGACCTACGAAGTAGGGTAGGCATTAGAACTCCGACGCGCACTGAACTCTTGGAAATCCCCCCGCCCCAAGTTGAAATCCTGCACAGCCCAAGTCAGAATCACCAGTTTTTTCATCAAAAATCACCAGCAATTGTCATCAAAAGTAGGTCAGCTCAGAACTTGCTGGTAACAGTCCCCTAATGCACCTTCATGCAAACAAATCAAGGTTCTAATGACAACGGTTCTCCTTATTTTGACGACGAAAGGATTCAGATGGACTCACTCACTTACTCACCGACTACCAGACAATTTGCAGATGCTAGCCTACTTCGTAGGAAAAACATGTCCAAAAGAAACTCTCCAGTGCAAATTTCTTTCCTAACAGTCTTTCTTGTTGCAGAGACGATTTAGCGTTTTATGTTACTGGCCATTTTTGTGCGTTTTTTCTTTGTGGACTTTTCTAAGCATAACTGTTTCTGGGTATTTTTTGCGTGTGTAAATTCCCCCGAATATCAAACTTGATACAGTGAGATAAGACGAGGAAAATTTTGGTTTGTGACTTCACAATATCCAAGCAAAGTTATGGACTAAATATATCATATGAATTGTATGTGTTCTGTACATGTTGGATATAATTACGATTTCTTGTACTTTTGTGTTTTTTTAGCACTTGAACCAAAAATTAAGGCTGAAATACTGGCCGATCGATATGAGCAGTATCTGCCCAGTTGCCCAGATACTGGCTAATGAAGGGGAATCATGAATTCCTTTTCAACAGTTTCATTCTTTGACTTCTGCTGGCAGTTATTAGAACAATTGCTTTTTTGTGGGTTTTTATCCAGCCCGTAGCTTTATCTGCGGGAAGCTCGTTTGACGAATCTAAACGATTTCTGTGGATGTCTGTGCACCTGTCCCTTTCCGAAAAATGTTGTTAAAGTTTTGGACTGGATTTTTCCTGTCCACAGCCCATGTTTTCTGAACTAACGCCCGTTCTCCGAACTCTGATATAATCTGGAAGCTTACCCATGCTGTATTTATTCAACCCATCCACCACCCTCAGGACCATGTCCCCTCTCCAGGGTACCAAGCCCCGCCCGCTATCTCGTAAATTAAAGCTCGCCCGACCCCATACCCTCCTATATCCCGGAAACTGAAGATCATCCTTCACTTGTTCAACCCAAGCATTAACCTCGGAAGCAAGATTCCACCCCAGGGTCACCGAGCCCCAGCCTATATTTCCTAAAGTAACCTTCACCCGACCCATTCCTTCGTATATTGAGGAAGCTTGAATCATGATACACTTATAGAATCCATCCTCTATCCTCGGGGAGCATGTACCCTACCCTGTATCTTCGAAACTAAGCTTCGCACGCCTCGTACCATCATATATTCCAGGAGCTTATATCATCCTACACTTATTCAAACCATCCGTTACCCCCGGGAGCATGTCGCCAATCCCGGGGTACCGAGCTCCGCCCTCTGTCTCCTAAACTAATCTTCTCCCGACCCCATACCCTTGTATATTCCGAGAGCTTACATCCTGCTACAATTAGATCTGCTACAAAGAAGGAGCGAGCACCAAAGAAAGCGAAGTCTACCAAACATCCTGATGTAAATGTGTTTACAGAACTGAGATCCACTTTTAAGTATTTTCGTGATTGCAAATATACGGAATACATTTCACAAATTGAGCGTGAAGTGAACAACGACAGCAAGCGGTTTTGGTCATTGGTCAAACATACACCTCTGCCGAACACTGCTAATTTTGAATTTACCTACAAAGGCCAACAAAAGCAATATATTGTAAGTACACTGACGTTGTGAATTTAGTACTATACTACATTCTAGGGTATCGTATACAAATTGGCCGATAATGCTACATTTATGTCAGGTAAATGAAGTTTAGCAGCTTTCCTATGAGAAATACTAATGTTTCAATACATTAGAATGATTAGCGATCATCATCTATCACATTCATGGCAAATATTTTGTCCCGTTCTGCCTCTTTCACAAAAAGCTCGAATTTAGCCAATTTCTTAAAATTTGAAAAATCAAACATGCAGGAAAAATCTCCATTTTCTGAACGTTTTCTTAGATTGCATCCAGTAGATACATTAGAACACTCTGAACTGTTCACACCTTTTAACCACGCCTAGTGGCTATAAATTGACGAATTACGTGATAGTCAGAGTGAATATGCGTCACAGTTAGGAATGATTTTGGGAAACTAGTAGCTTTTTTGGCAAATTTATTCGAAACCCCTACACCGATAACTCATGCACACACCTGCAAGTTGACAACCGGTCAGAAAAGATGCACAGTGATCCTCTTTATGCAACAGAAACGGTTGTACGTATTCAGGAGAAAATGTTTACGGGGGGCCATCTGACTAATAAGAAAATTTGATGTTTGTCGGTGAGAAGAACCAAACATTCGTAATTAAACCTGTAATATCTGGAAATTGTCGATGATCAAAACAGTTTTGTACCATATAAATAACAAATACATCATCGTGGTGTGGTGTGGTTCTTGGTGCTAAAATCAGCGTTGGTCTATATTTCTAAAAATCTTGCTTGTATTTTTACAAACTCAATTATAGGGGCCTCAATCAATCGTATTTTCGAAAAGGGGATGTCATTTGCACTAACTCTATGTGCGGCGGGGTGGGTATATTCGATCTCTCGTAACAAGTTATCCATCCACACCGCATCTCTGATTCATTGGGAGCACTACTCAATCAGGCCGATAATAGCTGAATTTGTGTCCCTGAATTTGTTTTATTAATCGAAGTTCAAGGACTGGCCGTCTAATCGAGATAGCTTATTGGTATATTTTCTACATGCACGAGATATGGGAGATGCAGTATCTCTGCACAAGTCTTGGAGTGAGCATATCACCGCCTTCTTTCTTCGGATAATGATGTATGAATTAACGTTCGCCTGCTTAAAGTTTTATCACATTTCAGAGTAAATTGCAGGGTTTTGATTGGTTAATTACCGTAGTGCATCAGACCGTATTGCAAGTCTCTGTTGGCCACCGTTGGTATACCAATTCAGAGTTCTCGTATACCAATGCTGTCGAGGACGCGCGTGCTCATATACCAACGCAGTCAAGGCCGCGCGTGCAACACCTGCAGACAAAGACTGTTTCAGGCGAATTTGCCTGCGCGAGTTTGCATGGGCGAGATCTACCACTGGAACAAGTTGTGTGAGGCAAATTGCGTATTTGCGGATGAAGATAAGAAATAAATTATCATCGAAAGCTTTATATGCCACATAAACAGGATCGTCAGAATGTCAGATAAGTATTTCATCCAGTTCATTTGCTCAACGCGGAACAGATCAAAAAGGAATCAACGCTGCCTGTCCGACTCCTGATATTTTTTGTGTTCAACGTTGAGTTATATTCCTGTTTTTTTTAGGGGGGGGGGGAGTGGTGGTATATGTTAAACCAACCAGGAAAATAGCTCTTCAATGTGATAAATTCGTTATACCATGTTTTTGCTTGGGTATACAGGCTGGTATTTCATCTCGAAGATACATATTTTCTCAACGAAATACCAGCCTGTATTAGTGGGGCGGATAACCGGTATAACACTTCAAATGGTGATACAAGCATGAAACTTGGTATAAATATCCCCATTGGATATTTATTCAAGAAAATTAATTGAGCCATCAGAAAATCCAAGATGGCGGCCATTTTCAAGATGGCCGCCAATATTAACCATTTAAATACACATACTGTATTATTATGGTGTTTTTTCGGCCCGGATTAAGCTAGCAAATCTATGACTGGGATTCTTCCAGATGATCCCATGAATCCAATATTTTACAACTACTCTAGAACACTCTCATGCATCAGTTACCTGGAAATCCAATATGGCGGCCATCTGCTTGTGTGGGTGCCGAATGCACCACAAATAACAATTTTAAAACCACGTGAACGACTTATCTCGCAGATTGTGACCCAGATTGCTTGATAATACATGCATGCGTATGGGATTGTATAATCTAACCAAAAATACCAGCATAAGTAGCCAGTCCATTCCTTAGACATATAACTTAGTCAGAACTCAGTAAAACACTGGTCCGGTAAGCCACATCCACAGTTTAATAGCGTAAACTCGGACTGATTGTTTCCTACTACAGCAGTAGGAAGAGGTGAATTTCTGTCACATTCTGCCGCGCCCAGAGTTATCTGCCCCTGAATAGGTGGAGTCACGTGGAGCTGAGTCACACCCGGTGACGTCACTTACGGGTCAAAGGTCGCATGTACCCTACGGGCTATAGGGTACAGGTGTACCACACATGCTCTACGGCGTTAGAGCTCATTACTATAGGGCGCTAAGGCATTAAGCTAGGGCGTTAAGGCATTAAGATAGGGCGTTAAAGCGTTGAGACAGCTGTTAAGGCATAACGACTGGCGTTAAGGCGTTAAGATGAGAGCGTTAAGGCGTAACGACGACCGTTGATGGGCATCACTGCATTTCGATGAATTAGTGTCAATTTCATGGAATATCTAGAACAATCAGAGCTTCCGAGTTATTTCACCAGGGCGTTGAAGCGTTAATCTGGACGTTGGCCAGCATATCCCAAAAACCTGCACAGTCGACGTTCAACCGTCAACGTGGGTTATACATGCTCTGAATTCAAACGCACATTCATCAGACATTACGATATGATGAGACACCAGAAGAATATACATGGGATTAAAGACACCGAGGAGCCCACTGAAGCAGATACAGAGAATATGCCAACTGATTCTGAGAATCCATTGACTGATACCGAAACAGAGACTGTTGAGATTCTATCTACTGATATAGAGATTTTGACCTCAGATAGTCGGGCTTACATCCCAGGGAAGTGAGGAAGAACCTACCTTCTGGGATTGTATTGTGACAGCAGCTATTAATACTCACGCTGCAACGATCGAGGACGCCGGGCAGGATAAATTATAACAAATGCGTCCCTGCATCAGGAAAACAGCCATGGCGATCTATGACCAGTATACCCTGCTACCGCTTGAAATGAAAGGCGACCCCACACACGCGTCACTTGGAAGAGAATATTAGGCTACCACCCACCAAGGCCCTGCAAAATGCGATAAAAATGCGCAAACAGCTGTTCTAGGACATGTTGCCCTTACAGTATCCTGGCATGTCCTACGACGATTAGAACAAACGGATCCGAGCGAATATGGTTGAAGACTGAACTTTCTGAAATGACGAATTCTGATTGGACAAGAGCAGCATCTAACAGGCAAGAACGAATATGACAGATGCAGCGCCAAATTGTGGCTTCTGATTGGACAAGAACATATCTGAGTTGTAAACATATCCAAAGCGGAGAAAATCTATATGAAAACTTGTGAACCAGTTGATCTTTCTTTCTTTCATCTGTCAGCGTCATGGCGTCAAAATGTTATGCTAGGGCGTTGAGGCGTTGAGATAAAGCATTAACGTGCGTTAAGATAGAAGTTAAGGCGTTGCGCGGGATTCCTCTTCTTTCGCTGCAAGTACTGCTATGCATATAACCTTGAAGTGTCTGGGGAATATCATCACCTCCGAAACTCCCCTTTCTCTACTACTTCTCATTGCGCATGCACATGTGTGTCACCACCAGTCTGGCTCTACCAGATAAGAGCTTCAATGGGATACCACTCATGTTTGGATACAGCCTGAGACTAATGGTTTACAAACGACCTTATATGACCACTCACTCACCATCCTTAGTGCGTCGATGCGTTAAGACGGGCGTTGAACACGCCTCACTCACTCACTCACCCCCATTCCTCCTCCTATTCCACTTCCTCCTCCTACTCCTCTTCCTCCATACACACCTACACACATACGCTGAGTTAAATCTAACATGTAGCCAGATCGAACATGTCCACCTCTCCCCAAACGCGCTACTTTACCCTTCTGAATCTCCCCGAGTGCCCAGGCGCATATCCCTCCCAGTCTGACTGTACTCCACGAGTGCTTGACTAGTATACCTCACACGACCCATTCGGACCAATATTGGAACATCTCGACACAAAAACGTCCATTCCAATGCCCTTTTTCCAATGCGCATGTGCAGATGGACGGTATTTCCACTGCACACCCATCCGGTCAGATTCTCCCCAACGAATGCTTCGACATGACACACCGCACGACCCATTCGGACCAATATTGTTCCATCTCTACCCCAAAACGTCAATTCCAATGTCCTTTTCCCCACAATTGCCTGCCTGCGCATGCGAACCATATGCCTATACTTTCACTCCACACCAGCCCAGTCCACGAGTACTTCAAACTGATACCTCACACGACCCAATCGGATCAATAGTGGTCCACCACAAACCCAAAACGTCGACGCCGATCTGCCTATGCACGACGCATGCGCATTCAGAA